>JAJIBD010013654.1:0-42395 GCA_021461705.1 Cryptotis parvus | reverse complement strand
CTGGGTTCATCCCCAACACGGCACAGCCCCCAAGCCCTGCTAGCCCCTCAAGCACCACTGGGAGTGATGCTGGTCCCCCGCACAGCTTACTATCATCCTCACAACTAACAAAAATTAAGTAGAAGGATTGAAAGAGATTCTAAGGGATTTTCACACATAAAATATGACTCAATGCTAAAAATCACAAATTATTTTTAAAATGTAACAATACTCTTTAAAATGCTTCAATGGTGCCCCACAGATAGTGTCATGATTCTCACCTTTTCTGCTACTTTTTCTAAACTCTTGTTTTGGAAGTGGAGGTGGGCATGGAATTTGGGCCATCCCCAGCTGTGCTCAGGGATCTCTACCTGATACTGCACTCAGGAATCACTGCTGGCGGTGCTCTGGGGTACAGTGTATATGTACCCCAAAGCATATGTCCAGTGCCAGGGATCAAACCAAGTCTACAACCTTACTTCTGCATTATCTCTCTGACCTTTTCGTTCTTTTTATCCCCTTGATTATTGTCTTCTCATTACTCATGTTTGGTTTCTTTCTCATGTTTTGGTTTCTTTTTCCTTTATTCTGCTTCTCAAAGCATGTTCATAAATACTGGCATAATGATGACATTACCCATGGCTAGAAACTTTGATATGCCATGGATATGGAAGGCCTGAGCATCCTGGCACAGGTTCTAGCAAGCTGCTGTTAAGCAGAAGCACTGTGGGCAGGTATACAGTGTTTTGTGTCACTATGTGCATTGGAAACTGAACATCAGGTTCTGATTATATCCCAGAGGAAATCTAAAGAACTGAGGGGGATCTTTGTTTTGTTTTTCTTTTCCTTTGTTTTTAACTTAAAACTCAATATTTCAGTGTTTGTAGTTTGTAACTATGCTGAGCCATCATTTCATTATTGTTCTCAATGAAATGATAAAGAACTATGAATTAATTTAATAGGAGAGATTATTTATTCAGTGTCACAGTGAAATTTTTTATTATATTGACTAATAATTCAATTAAAGTGAGAAAAATATGACTGTTTCAACTTGATGTACTTATCATAGAAGTCAGTGTTTTTGATAATTTACATGCAATGCATTATATGCAACACTTTATAATCTTAAAGTCTTATTCCTGACTTTTCAATCTGGGTGTTAGAGAGTTAAGTAATTTGCTAGTAAGTGATAGATCTGGAACTTGGGACTTGGGGTTTTATTTTATATTTTTATTTATTTATTTATTTTGCTATTTGGGTCATACCCAGCAATGCTCAGGGTTAATCCTGGCTCTGCACTCAAGAATTACTCCTGGCGGTGCTCAGGGAACCATGTGGATGCTGGGGATCAAACTTGGGTCTTTATGTAAGGCATATGGCTCTAACTGCTGTACTATTGCTCTGGTCCTGAGTTTATATTCTTAATAAGAAATACTACTATTTTTTTCTTGAACTGACAAGACTACTTGATTCCTTTTCAAGAAATATTGCCAAATACTCACATATGAAAAAACCATCATCTTTCATAGTCAGTCTTTCAGAAAGTGTAAAATGGTATTCTGCTGAAAAAAAAAATAAAAACTGGATGAGCAGCCCAAACAGTCACACTGTCCTTTACCTCAATAAAACTATTATATTCAGGTGTACTGATATACCATCTGTATTCTCCACACAAAACATTATAGTGAACATTTCTTCAGGGTCTAAGTTAAATAAAATTATAGTTTTATTGCTTCATCAAATGCATGTTTAAGCAACACAGGCATATTTTTTCTTTTCATCTTAGTTCTTGGTGATGGGAATACATGACAAAAGGAACTGAGTGTTACTGCCTTGATTCACAGTTTTACAATAATTTTGTTTTCTGTGCTGTTGGCAAAAACAAATAAATACAGGTGGTCCTTAGCTCTGTGGATAGCACTTTAAGAGTCATCCCCTAGACACTCAACCATTGTTGGGAATGCCGGCTGGTACAGCCTTTCTGGAAAACAATATGGACATTCCTCCAAAGACTAGAAATTGAACTCCCATTTGACCCAGCCATACCACTCCTGGGAATATACTCTGGGAAGCCAAAAAATGGAGCGGAAACACCATCCCTATTTTTATGTTCATAACAGCATTATTCATAATAGCCAGAATCTGGAAACAACCAGAGTGCCCAAGAATCGAGGACTGGATAAAGAAGCTTTGGTACATCTAAACAATGGAATACTATGCAGCTGTTAGGAAAAATGAAGTTATAAAATTTGCCTATAAATGGATAGACATGGAGAAGATTATGTTGAGCGAAATTAGTCAGAAGGAGAGAGATACAGAATGACTGCATTTTTTGCTTGACATAAATATATATGTACGTATTATGATACCAATATCCAAGGTCAAGTGAAAAATGTATCAGGAGGTCTTGTCAAAGGTGGAAATTATCACAAAGCGTGTGGGAGTCAGAGGCTAGGTAAGACAAAATGGAACAATGTGCTAACAATTGTCGAAAGTACTAATACCAACCTAGAACTGTGCATTAAATACAGGCAAAAAGATACACATGACAACCCTTTAATGTAGTTCTGCAATCTATAGTCTGGAAGGGAAGAAAAGAGAAAGAGAGAGAAAGGGAAAGAAAGAAAGAAATAAAGAACCTGCCATGGAGGCGGACTGGGGGACGGGGGAGGGAACCGGGGATGTTGTTGGTGGGAGATGAGCACTAGTGGAGGGATGGGTGCTGGAACACTGTATGACCAAAACCCAAATATGAACTTTTTAATTGTATATCATTTTAATTGTATATCTCACTGTGGTATAATAAAATGTTTCAGGACACTTAAAAGCCTAGGCCTCTGCATCTGTCCTGGATTGCCTCCTGCAAATCACTTCATAGATAAGGGGGTAGTCTAAATGTGGCAGTTTATCTCACCATGTATTCTGTACTCAGCTGGTATAAATATTCTCTCATGCTACCACAATCATCGTGGGACTAGCTAGATCTTACCAGCATATTTGCCTGGCCCCGTTGGATCTCTAAATAATTAGACCAGAGAGAAATGCTGTTTGCTTCCAAGCAAGCAAGCATAGCTCCCTGATAACTCAAAGGCAACTAAAACACAAAACTACAGTGAAGTAGACGAGACTCTTGTGAAGGCTTGGAGAAATATTTAACTGGCATTAGTATTAGTCTTTGGTACAGAGACATGCCATCTCAGAAACCCCTTCTCTACCCTATAAAGGCAATTCCAGGCAGATCTTGGCTCAAGATATTAGGTGAGGTGCTGGGAGAAATTACCTGAGGGCATTTGATTCTTCCTGCCAGGGGAAGTTACATTTAGCTTATAGCTTCTCCCAGCTCTGCTAGGAGGCTTTTAATTAGCTCTGGGTCCTTGTAAACAATCAGATGGTCTCCTGAAGTTGCTACATTTCTATAAAGCTATTTTCCTATTTTCATCTCTAGATAGCCCAGCCCATAATGGGCTGGGCTGGGGAGTTGGGGGGATTCCTAGCTATAAAATAAGCTGTAAGAAGAAAGAATCTCTCTCTTTTTCCCTCTTTTGCCATTTTGGCTTCCCTTGGTGTTTTGATTCTCCGTCCTCTCCATTCTCTGTTGGGCCTCAACACATGGTGGCAGCCATCTTGGCCTACACCTGGCTTGGGCCTAGCTGGGAACCCAGAGTCCGGAGGTTTTCCCTGCTCTTGGATTGTATATTGGAACCTGTGATAGTAAAGCCCTTTAAAAAAATGCATCAGATTCCTGAGTCTTCATCCATTCCCGCCAGCTTCGAGGTAGAAGGGAACCCACTTCCCGACACTGTCGGGACTTCGCTGGCCCCGACAATAAAATACTAAAAAAAAAAAAGAGTCATCCCCTAGGTGGGGTCAGAGAGATAGTACAGAGGGGACAGCATTTGCATGCAGCTGACCCAGGTTCTATCCCAGTGTCCCATATGGTCCCATGAGCACCACCACGAGTAATTTCTGAGTGCAGAGCCAGAAGTAACCCCTGAGCATCGTCAGAAGTGACCCAAAAAGAAAAAACAAAACTGTCTCCTCAGATTGATTGGAATTGAGAGCAGGAGGTAGGTGTCAAGCAGCCATGATAAACCTCAGTGACTGAGAGATATTGGAAGAAAATAATTCCCTTGCACCTTGTTTTCACTTGTCCTTTCAAAAGCGTATAACTTTAAAGATGTGAGAAAAGACTCAGGAAAAGGGGGTGGATCTATGGGGATGTCCCATTTCTCTGGGCTCTTGCAGGCCTGGAGAAATTTAAATGTTTCTGTTTCCAGTGGCACAGGAATGCCTGGAAGAAAAATCAGCTTGTCTGAATGAAGCCAAGAGCACAGTCTGAGCAGCACTAGCAGGAGAATCGAAAGCTAGGTCAGGATGGAAAGTGGAAAGCAACCTCTCAGGAATCACTAGGAAGAATGGTGAGGGAAGCCTTCAAGTGGGGAGATTTGCCCTGGCACAGAGCCTGAACTCTGAGTTTGTCTTGGTCCCTTTGGGCTGCTATAATAATTTTGCCATTTTAAACTGAGTGAGTTGTAGACTCATAAATTTATTTTTCATAGACCGAAAAGTGCAAACTCAGAATGCCCTCAGATCCAGTGTTTGGTCTTAATTCATAGATGGCCATTTTTCCCAATGACCTCACCCCGTGGGAGGTTGAGGAGTTCCCTGGGGCTTCTTTAATCAGGGCATTGACTAAATCTGAAGGATCGCCCACGTGATTCAATACCTTCCTAAAGTCCCGCTTCCAGATACTATCCATTGAACTGAAGGACATTGTATAATACACTGGATAATATTTTTCTTGCTCTTCAACCAACATGTTAGTGACTTTGACTTTGGGAGATAAGTATTCAGTCTACCAAATTAACAAAATTAACAAAATACAGTGTATTAGACTAAAAAACAAAACAAAACCAAAAACTGCCCAGACTTGAAAGAGTTGATGTTCTACGCTAAAGCCATAATAGGCAGTCAGAAATAAGACTGGGTTCACATAGAAATAATCAGTTTCCATCTGACTTCTCTGCCTGTAGTCTGCCGTAGCTATGGAACACCAGGCCTTCTCCAGACACAGATACAGACACATAATTGTCCTGGATCTTTCCGCCCTGAAGGCATATAGACCCCTTGATGCTCTCCTAAGCCCAACTCCTATATTTTCAAAATTTGGGTCACTCAGAATGGGAGAGAAAATCAAGACTGAACTTGGATCACTTTTCAATAGAGCCTAAAATCATTTACAAATCAACAGAATGTCTCTCTAGTGCACTGCATGTGTTATGTACTGACAATGAACCTGTTTAATTACATAAACCCTTTTCTCTGCAAACTGTGCTTCTTCATGTCGAACTAGAACAAAACACTCTTGATTTAATCAGACCAACTTAATAAACCTTTGTCAAGGCCTTATTATGCTTAAACTACTGTGTTTACAATTCAAAAAAGATATAAAAACAGTCATTGGAACTCTACACAGCTTGCCAGAAGAGAGGAGGCAGTAGGATTCAGTGTTTCTAAATTATTTCCTCACAGAAAAGTTGCTAATGCAAATATTTAAGAGTCATCCAGAAGATCCAAATACTGATAGAAAGAAAAACTGCATGGGGTTAGGAGGTAAAGCGGGAATGGAGACCGGCAGTCTCCTACCTCACTGTCTCCTGCCTTTTTGTTACAATGTTTGGGCATAACATTAATTCACCACTGACTAAACTGGTGATATCTTAAGTACTCAACCTGGTTGCTCAGTCAAAGCCACATCTCCAGACTCACTCACTGAAAGCCTCTTTGCTTGTTCTAAGGTGTACTTAAAGCATCCACAAAGTGGAAAATGATGGACTCTAGAATCACCCAGCACTTGGTCTTCAATTGAAGAAGAAATAAAACCTTTTGTTTTATTCTGTATCCTTGTACCAACCTTTTTTTTACAGGTGATATTTATTTATTTATTTATTTATTTTAAATATTTTTATTATACCACCATGAGATATACAATTACAAAGATTTTCATATTTGAGTATTTGGGTTAATGTCATGCAGTGTTCCAGCACTCATAACTCCACCAGTGCCCATTTCCCACCACCAATATTCCCAATTCCCCCCCCCCATCCCCTAGCCTGCCTCTATGGCAGGTTTATTATCTCTTTCTCTTTCTCTATCTCTCTTTCTCTCTTCCTTCTCTTACTCATTGTGGATTGCAATGCATACATTTAGAGGTTATCATGTGCATCTTTTTGCCTGTGTTTAATGCTCAGTTTTAGGTTGGTATTAGCACTTACAACAATTATTAGTACTCTGTTCCCAATCCTTTAACCTCTCTGAATTTCTTTTTTAAATAGCAAAATGACAGTTATTCTCTATCCGTTCCAAATTTGCACAGCCAGTGACACGTTGCTAACCATTCCTGTGACTGGAAACATGGCCTCAAAAAGTAAAGTGTAAAGGCAGTTAGATAATTTAATGTCCTCTTCCACCACCACCAGAATATTTGGCTTAATTACATAGTAACATTAAAGCTAACTATGATAACTTACTACTGTTCATATATCATGCTATATACTATCTTTATTATCCACACAGAATTGCTTGCATTCTTCCCTATTTTGCAAATGAAGAATTTAAGGCGTAGAATCATTATGTTCCCAAGGTTGCATAACTAATAAGGGACAGATCACTGTCTGTTCCCACTGGAACTGATAAACCAAGTTTCTCAAGCTTCAAAGCCCATGCTTTAAAAATGACTGTTCATATAATAATGAAGCCAAAATGTCCATGAGGTTGTGGAATAGATTGTTTAAAGGAAGAGCTGCCCCTAACTGTTTGAATAAAGCCTCAGGTTTCTGTTTTACAGTGTTAGCATATATATAACTACTGGACGTCTGGAAACAAAACCTGATGTAATAAGACATGTATATCGTTTGATATAAGACATCAGATGAATAGCAGTGAAGTGTCTTTGTGTGTTGTAGACATGATTTTACCAATTACATGAAATTCCATATTAAATTCAGAACAGGAAACCAGTAGGACCCTTAAAACAGGTATACCCCCACAACATATTATTTCAGAATATATCCTGCCTCTTTTACTAAGAAGATGTATCAGTAATACTTTTCTGTAAGCATTAACAAAATTATTTTCCGAAGGCAAAGGGCATCAAATAGTTTGTGTTTGAGATTGTGATGCTGTCCAACATGAAGTTTGGAGATTTGCTTTGTGGTGACTATTGATCCTTGGGCCTATTAGAAAAGCAGAATGAAAGAAACAGCCTGAGGAAGCAGGAAGATGACTCAAGTGTAGAGCACATGTCTAAGGCTATGTGCAGCCCTGAACTTAATCCATGGCACTGCATGCACCCCCAAATCAACAATCCCCAGGCTCCAGGTCACAGGGAATAGCCCCATCCTCCAAAAACTTTTTTGGATATAGTCCCTATTGAAAGAGGTAAGTCAATAAATAAATGAAAGGCTTATATTCAGGGGTACAGATAGACTTTAAGGTTGCTGCCTAAGCTTCCCCAATGAAAAATATATTCCCTCGCCTTTATGCTAAAATTTCCCCATTGGGTATATATTTCTATGGGTAACTTTCCACTGTGTATTGGCAAAATGATATACGGAAGCATACAGATGTTCTAATCTCCAGTTACTCGTACTGCAGGGAAGGAACAAATTGCACAGTTAGGGGGCACACAGTGGTAGGGGCTTAGGTGCTAGAGAGAAAAACTAAAGATTCAGGGATAGTCGTGCCTATGCTGCCCGAGCCCATGTGCTGCTTGAGCCCACATGGCCGAGCACATGTGTTGTCGCATCTCCTCTCTTAAGATGTGTACTCTCTCTCCTCTCCTCCTTCCCCTTCCTAAAAACCTCCATAATAAAATCTGTTTTACTTCACTGCTCACCTACTCCTGAAAATTCTTTTTTTTCTGCAAGGAAGACAAAGAACTTTGAAAAAACCCTGGATACGGCCTAGGACCGGTTTTCTTTTCCTGCAAAGAGCAATTCCTCGCCCCAGTCTGAGTCCATGCCTCACAAGAAATCTCAGGTGGTGGGGATCAATTCCCACACCTAGAGATCAAGCGGATAGCAGGTGTGGCTTGACAGCCACTTCGTGAGGCTGGCAGGTCTCTGGCCCAAACTGTGCAGGGCTCGCCCCAGTCTATCAGTTCCAAACTTTGCAGCGGGTTCCTGGGCAGCAGAGGTGGATCAGGAGAAAGTGGCCGCCTCTCTCCTCCCTGCCTCACATAAGCCACCCGTAGGGGCCCACCTACATCATTAAAATGGCATAGTAGGGGCTGGAGCAATAGTCCAGCGGGTAGGGCGTTTGCCTTGCACGCGGCGCAATGCAGGCCCGGGTTTGATCCCCTGGCATCCCATATGGTCCCCTGAGCACCGCCAGGAGAAATTCCTGAGTGCAGAGCCAGGAGAAACCCTGAGAATTGCCGGTTGTGACCCCCCAAAAAAAAGCAAAAAATAATGGCATAATAAATGATCGTTTATCTAATCAAAGAAAAGAACAGTGGCCAGTCCATAGATCAGATATAAGTACTTTAATCGTAAGACGCTGCCTTAGGTACGAGGAATCTGGTAAAGTCTTAGGGAATGTTTTAATCTAACAGGAATGCTTTTAAAGAAGAAAAAGATTCAGGGGTTCATTGAGCAAAAGTTGGAACTGAGTTTGGAGGAGAAAAATGGAACTGGCCAACTGTTTAGTGGGAAGAATGTGAGGGTGGATCCACGGCAAGGAGAAGGAACAAGTGGGGAAGAGACAGCCTCAGAAGTGAGTGGGTGGGAAGTGGTGAGAGGTATAGTGGAGACCAATACTTCTTTTTTTTTTTTTTTTTCGGTCACACCCAGTGATGCTCAGGGGTTGCTTATGGCTCAGAAATTACTCTTGGCAGTGCTCGGGGCACCACATGGGATGCCAGGAGATCAAACCCTGGTCGACTGCGTGCTAACGCCCTCCCAGCACACTGTTGTTCTATCCCAAACCAACAGTTTAAAAAATAAAATAGGATATAAAGACTGATAACACCAGGTTGAAAAATCTGAGTTTCATCTTTTAATCTGGTGAGACTGTCAAAATGTTTACTTAGTATTTGGTTACTGTCATCAGTTTCCAGATTTTAGTCAGGAGAGTTAGGAGGTTATCTAGATCAGTGCTTCTCACCTGGGGCATCAATAACCAACCCCATAGACTTCAGGATATCCTAGGGGGCCAATCACAGTGAAAATCACATACGTGGGGCCCCAAATACAGGACAAGTGGGCCTACTAGTAGCCCATTTGGCCACAGAAAGGAAACAAGTTCAGAAGGATGCCACGGTTAGAACAGGCTGAGATACACTGGTGTAGATGACCTGTATGGTGAAGAACATGAGGCATTAAGTTAAAAAAAAAATCTAAGAGATTTAAGACATAGAGGTTCATTGTATTTACAGGTAAATGGGAGGAATTAGCATGACTCAGTGGTGGAGTTTAGACAACCAGGTGAACAGAGACACCTTTTAAGAAAATAAGGAATGTGGAGGAGAAATGGAATTTGAGAGAGTCAAGAGTTCTCTTTTGAACATTTTAAGATTGAGATGCTTAGGAAACATTCATTAAGTGATGTCTAATTTAAAAAGATTTTTTAAATATTTGGCACCCAAATATACAGATTTTAAGTATAGATAAAGAGGTGAAATTTCCCAGGGTATTTATGGGGGGGAAGCCATGTGTGAATGAGAGATCACCCATGGACCTTGGCTGGAGCAAAACCACCCGGCAGCTGCCATTTCTTTCTAGAAACACATTCCTACAATTTACAGTAATGAAGCACAGATTTTACTGAGGAGACCTAATTTGCCCTCCCTGAGGAATGAAGAAAAACAAATTAGTGATTAGGGGCACAGTGGCTGGTTTGGTCTTCTCAGCTGTAACGGTCCCAAAATATTCCCCAGTCATTTTGCCTCAGATTCTAGAATAAAGAGTATCTGGGCATCATTTAGTAAATGAAACCAGCGACCAGTTGGTCAAGAAAATAAAGGCTCTCTTCCTACAACCAAGTGTACTTACTGTTCTGCTCGATCATGACAGATTCCTGGGACCCTATTTTTTTTTAACCTCTCATATACAATACTTTTACTGGTAAGATTTTATGGGCACAATGTTCCAATACCACACCCTCACCAGAGTGGCCACTTCCCTCCTTAACCATAGTCCACTTCCCTCTCCCCATCAAACACCTCCCGCTCCCCACAAACTCAGTTCTTCAGAGCAGTTCTCAAGTTCTTTTGCCTTTGGGCATTTGCTATTTCTTTTCCATGTCACGTTATATCTCACATTTGAAAGAGATTATTCTGGCTAACTTCACCAACCATGATAGTTTCCAGTTTCATTCGTGTGGCAGCAAACTGTATGAATTTATCTTTATTACAGTCAAGTAGTGTTCCATTGTGTACATATACCATAGTTTCTTTATCTAATCATTTATTTTGGGGCACTTGAATTTTTTCCAGATTTGGCTATTATGAACAGTATTGCAATGAATGTAGGAGCACAGATGACTTTCTGAACAGACTTTTGGGTCCTTGGTGTATACAATACCAAGAATCAGAATTCCTGGGAGAGGTGGGAGCTCCATTTTCTGTATTCTGAGAAGTATCTCTTTCCAAAGGGTTGAACCAGTCAGCATTCATAGCAGTTGTGAATTAGGGTTCCTTTTCCCCTACGTCTCCATTAATACTAGTTCGCTTTTGTTCTTTATAACGTGTCCCAATTTTCTGGTGTGAGACAATATTTTGTTGTTGTTTTGATTTGTAGTTCCCTGATGATACAGAGCATTTTTCATGTAACTATTGGCTCTCTGTATGTCTTCTTTGCGGAAGTTTCTGTTCATCTCTTCTTCCCATTTTTTTGCTGGGGGTTGATTGCTTTTCTCTTGTTCACTTTTACAAGTGCTTTATATATCTTGGTTATTAATTCTTTGTTAGATGAGGGGGGGAAAAATATTTGCGCCCAGCCTCTGGGGTTTTTTTGTCTTGGACATTGTTCCTTTTGCAGTAAAGAAGCTTCTTAATTTGATTCATCCCCATTTGTTTATCTTTGCTTCTGTTTGCTTCACAATATGATTGAATATTGAAGGTACCTTTTAGATTCAGCATCTTGAGGTATTCTTCTTATGCTTTCCTCAATGTATTTATGGGTTCACATATGGTGTTAAGGGCTTTAATCCATTTTGAGCTGACTTTTATGCATTGTGTGATAAAGGAATCTGAGTTCTTTTCTTTTATAGGTAACCAGCCAGTTTTTTTCCAACACCATTTGTCAAGTAGTTTTCCTGGCTCCACTTTATACCTTTGCTCCTTTGTCAAAGATTAGCTCTCCGGGGATCTGAGACATGGTACAGCAAGTAAGGCACTTGCCTTGCATGTAGCCTACCAGGGTTCTATCACCGACAGCCTATATGGTCCTCTGAGCCTTCCAGGAATGATCCCCAAGTGTAGAGTCAGGAATAAACTCTAACAAAACAAAACAAAAATATTAGCTCTTGGGGCCGGAGTGATAGCCCAGCGGGTAGGGCGTTTACCTTGCACGTGGCCGCCCATGCCAGCCTGGGGTTCGATCCCCGGCATCCCATATGGTCCCCTGAGCACCGCCAGGAGTGATTCCCTGAGTGCAGAACCAGGAGTAACCCCTGCGGACCGGGTGTGACCCAAAAAAAAAAAAAAAAATATATATATATATATATTAGCTCGTCGTAGTTGAGGAGTTGTAACCTCTGTGGATTTTTTTACACTGTCAGCAACACTGACTTTAAAGGTGTTTGCTCACGTAGTTCTACCTTACTTCAAGGAATGCCTTTAGCAGGAAGTTGATCAATGTATTAGTGCCAGTCACCACACATCCACTCCCACTCAGTGACCTCAGTTAAAGTTGAAAAAGAAGATATTTGGCCCTCTACATATTTCTCTGCTTATATTAATTCTCATAGTGGTTGTGTGGAAATCTGGCATGGACAGAGAGCATGAACAACAGTCTTATTTTTCTTGGAAGTTCTCAGCATGGTCAGGCAAGTCCTGAGACTGTTCTCATTCCAACAGTGTCTGCTGCTGAGAAAGGAAGAGAATTCTAAGCCGAGTTGAAAAAGGGAAGAAAAGTCAGTGCCCGACTGTGGCACTGACAGTGAAGCCATTTCTTTTAGTCTGTCCTGAGAAACGCTTCCACAACCACTTGATTGAAAGCAGTGATGACCATTGATTTTACTAAATCTCTCAGATGACAGAGACCATGTCTCTGTCTGTCTGTCTGTTTCTCTCTCTCTCTCTCTCTCTCTCTCTCTCTCTCTCTCTCTCTCTCCCCTCTATATCTGCACACCTACTAGAGTGCCTGAACTTAATAGGCATTCATTATATGTCTTTAGAATGAATTAGGGGATCAGAAAGGCAGATAATGTTATCTCAGCTAAAATAACTGTACTCACCTGCAGGGGTAGTTCACACACACTTGGTGGTAGGATTGATGATGAAACATTGTGTGCCTGAAACTGTATTATAAACAACTCTATAGACCACAGTGCCTTGAATGAATGAATGAATGAATGGTGCTAGGGGAAAAAATCACTGTCCCCAAATTCCCTGAATTCAATTGTGGCAAACTCCTATTGTCAGAAATTAATACAGTAGCCTGATTTCTATTATTGTCCAGTCCATGGTGTAGACCTCTAGTCTGCCCAGATCCAGACAAACAAATCTGTGTATGCATCCCTTCCTTCACTGCTGTTGATGTTCCCCTCAGGCAGCAGAGTGTGGCAGAGGGAGAAGCCGTGATCGCACCCACCAACTTCAATCCTCAGAGAGCATCTCAGCAGGGCCATAAACCCAAGCATGAACCTCTTTCTACATAAAATCATTCTCACTCAGAACCTCTTCCGGATGTTTGTCAGAGGGCTGCTACTGCCCTGAGCCCTACATCACATGGTCTTTATGATTCAGCTTCTCCACTCGGCCATATTGTATGTGTGGTGGGTGCAAGCACTGCAAGTCTTCAAAATGATGTTTAGGTTCATTTCTCAGTGCAAGTTTTAAAAAAATGGGATGTCTGATATGGAGTTCAAACTCTTTGCTCCTAGGGGTTCTCTCTTGCTCTCAAAGCAAGCTCTGAGTCTTGCTCTTGCACCACTTCCTAATTGTAAACATATCAGGATGATTGTGAACCATTCCCATAAGTCCGGGGTGGAATTTATGGGAGGTTGTGTTGCAGTCTCTCCTCCTGCCTCCATGTGGTTTTTCTTCTTGTCTAAGGTGTAGGAGTGACTCCTGCCAGTTCTTCAGGATGTTTTCATAAGAAATTATCCTGAGGTAAAGAGGCTTTGGTACATCTACACAATGGAATATTATGCAGCTGTTAGGAAAAATGAAGTTATAAAATTTGCCTATAAATGGATGGACATGGAGAAGATTATGTTGAGTGAAATTAGCCAGAAGGAGAGAGACAGATACAGAATGACTGCATTTATTTGCATGGCATAAATATATATGTACATATTATGATACCAATATCCAAGGTCAAGTGAAACATATATCAGGAGGTCTTGTCAAAGGTGGAAATTATCACAAACGTGTGGGAGTCAGAGGTTAGGTAGGACAGAAAATGGAACAGTATGCTAATAATTGTCGAGGGTACTAATGCCAACCTAGAACTGAGCATTAAATAGAGGCAAAAAGGATACACATGACAACCTTTTTAATGTATGTTCTGTAATCCATAGTCTGGAAGGGAAGGAAAAGAGAAAGAGAGAGAAAGGGAAAGAAATAAAGAACCTGCCATGGAGGTGGGCTGGGGGAAGGGGGAGGGAACCGGGGATGTTGGTGGTGGGAGATGGGCCCTGGTGGAGGGACGGGTGCTGGAACACTGTATGACCAAAAACCCAAACATGAACTTTTTAATTGTAAAAAAAAAAAAGTGCTGATACCAACCTAGAACTGAACACTAAATACAGGCAAAAAGATACACATGACAACCTCTTAATGTATGTATTGTAATCCACAATGTGGAAGGGAAGGAAAAGAGAAAGAGAGAGAGAGAAAGAGAAAGAATTTAAGAACCTGGCACAGAGGCAGGCTGGGGAGGGGGAGGGAATTGGGGACATTGGTGGTGGGAAATGTGCACTGATGGAGGGATGGGTGCTGAAACATTGTATGACCGAAACCCAAATATGAACATCTTATGAACGTCTTTGTAACTGTATGTCTCATGATGGTATAATAAAATATCAAAAAAAAATAAAATTACTGAGAGTCACAAAAAAAAACAAAGAAATTATCCTGAGGGCTGGAGCAATAGCCCAGTGGGTAGGGCGTTTGCCTTGCACGCGGCTGGCCTGTGCCTTCCTGGGTTCGATCCCCGCATCCCATATGGTCCCCGAGCACCGCCAGGAGTAATTCCTGAGTGCAGAGCCAGGAGAAACCCCTGAGAAACCCCGAGCATCGCGGGTGTGACCAAAAAGAAAAAAGAAAAAGAAATTATCCTGAATGTAGCTGTAAAGGTGGTGTGCTTTCAGGAAGAACTAAACTCAAGATCTTCCCTGTCACCGTCTATCTTAGCAGCTCATTCCTACTGTCTTGAATTTTACTCAATTTTTCACTTCTTTTTTTTATTTTACATTTTTAATGGGAGAGAATGCAGTAAACCAAAATACATCACAAAATGTTTATGTGTTTTGAAATATATGCTATACCTATAAAATGCATAATATATTAGAGGTTGAAATGCTGTGGATATATTTATACAAGGGGAGAGTTAAAGATAGAGAGGAAAGGCTATTTTAGAACAGATAGTTTGGGAATCTTGTCTCTGAAACAGTGCTGTTGAAGCAACTTCTGTGTGAGTGAGACCAATCCATGAGAAAAGGATATTCCCAGAATAAAAGGTGAGTCCATGGCATGTGGAAGTGAAAATGGACTTGAAGCATCAGGGAAGCAGAGTAAATGGGTTTTGTTGTGAGAGACATAGAGGGTAGATGGAGAGCTTTAGGCATAGTGGTGATATAATTGAACTCATCCTTAATGCATGGGAAGGTGTGCACTTCCTGTGCAGAGTGCGCCTTCTGAGTAACAGCAGCAGTGTCGAAGGTCTCCACATTGAGTTTTAAAATCTAAAATTAAAAGACACCTTACTTAATGGGAGAAAATATTCACAAGCTAAAAGTTAACTTTGGATTTGGAGAGATAGTACAACAGGTGGGGAGCTTGCCTTGCATGTGACTGACCCAGGGTTGATCCCCAGGATCCTATATGGCTCCCAAGTACTGCCAGGAATAATTCCTGAGTGCAGAGCCAGGTGTAAGCCCTGAGCATCATCAACTGTGGCCCAAATCCCTGCCACAGAAAAAAAATTTACACACCATATATAGATAAAGGAATAATCTCCAAGCTACATAAAGTATTTATAAGCTCAAAACAGCAACCAAACAATAACTCACCCAGAAAAAAAATGGATTGAGGAGGTGAGCAAACACTTTCCTGAAGAAAACATATGGAATACCAATAGGCACATGTAAAAGTAATCATTCTCATTTATCAGGAAAATGAACATCAAAATGACAATGAAATATCATCTCACAACCTGTGAGATTGGCATATATCCAAAATATTGTAAATAACCAGTGTTGGCAGGGATGTGGTGGAAAAGGAACTGTCAAGTGTTAGTGGGGATGTTGTCTAGTTCAGCTTCTGTATAAAACATTATGGAGACTTCCTTAAAAACTAAGAATAGAGTTCCCATATGACTCAGTGATGATCTCACTTCTTGGCATATATCCCCAAGCACACACACACACACACACACACACACACACCAACAACAACAACAATGGCAACAACCATTAATTTGAAAATGTGTGTGTATCTATGCTTATTGCAATGCTGAGTATAATAGCCATAATGTGAAGTAACCTAGACTTCCAATGACAGAGGCATGAATAAAAATAAACTGTGGTATACTTATGCAATAGAGTATTATGCGGGTATAAAAAAGAGATAAAATGCACTTTACAACAATGCAGATGGAAATGGAGGATATCATATTAGTGAAATAAATCAGAGGGAGAACAAATACTGAATGATCTCATTTATCTTTGGTATTTAGAGAAATAAAAAACAGTAGTATTGAATAAGGACTAACTTTTTGCTTTTAATTACAAAACTCAAGGGCCAGAGAGATAGTACAGTAGATAGGGCACTTGCTTTGCAGTGATCCAACGTGGGTTCAAAACCAGTACCACAATGGTGCCCTAGAATCCCTCCAGGAATGGGTCCTTAAGCACAGCCAGGAGTAAGCTCTAGGCACAGGCAGGTGTGATTCCAAAAATAAATGAACAAAAACCCGGATTACCCAGAAATGGGGGGCAAGGGAAGAAGGAAGGGGGTTCAAGGTGACATAGGAACCGTGGTGGAGGCTCTGGAGGAGGGTCTTGAGGGCACTTTAGTGGTGTTGAAGGTGCAGTAGGTTAGTTCACCAAAGCCCTGAAAGTTACCACTGTAACAATCCCGTTACCTAAACCAGGGTAAGAAAGCATGCATACAGTTAAATTAAAATGCTGTAATGAGTTATAGAGGTGTCTCAGTGAGCTGGAATACGTGTTTTGAAGCCTGGATTTTATCCCCTGAACCACATGGTCCCCCCATACATCACTAGAAGTAGCTGAGCTCCAAGGTTGGAGAAGCCCCAGAGCACTAAAAATGTTCTAATGGATATTTAAGTAGCTAAAATCACCATCTACCATACACACATTCACGTGTACTCCTTGGAATAAATTCACTAGTATAAAACTTTCAAGAATTTTGTTTCTTTATCCAACTTGGCCTTTAGGAGGAAGGACCAATTTTATGTTCCTGTCACTGAATTTCAGACTTCCAGTTCCATGATGTGGCCCTTAATTGACTGTAAAGTTCCAGGTGTAATGTACCTAATCTCTCTCACAAATCCCTACAGTCTTAAATATCCTCACTTCCTTTTACAGTACACAAATTGACTGCAAGCACAAATATTCTCCAAGGACTCTGACAATGACAAAAAATATTGAACGATAGTGCTAGAAATGACCTTGGAATTCATCTGGTCCAATGAGTTTATTTTTAGAAAGCACACAGGAGCTCTAAAAAGTGAAATATTGGAACAGACAGACTCCCCAAGGAAAACCAAATCAGAAAGCCATGTGTGGTGAAAAAGCTGCAGAGACATAGAACAAATGTATTTTTTGGCAATTACCTTTGGGAGTGGAACCACGAGGTATTTGTCTTCTTTTTACTTTCCTGAATTGTCAGTTTCTTTAAGGAACATCTGTTTCTTTTACAGTTGGGGAGGTGAGTAACCTACTTTCTTTGAAAGCAAAAAGGGGGACAGGATGTATCATAAGGGTGAACATTTTCCTTGCAGGTGAAGGTCAGGGTTTGATCCCCTGCACTGCGTAAACCTAAGCACTGGGTGTGACTCCCTCCACCACAACAATATCAACAGATAAAAATAAATAAAAGTAAAAGGAAGAGATAACAGTTTTTAAATTATTCATTAATTACACTATACTAATTCAGTTAATAGTAAAATATAATATATTCTAAGATTATAGTGCTGAGTAAACTCTAATACAAAACTAGGTGACTTGATCAGTTTAAGAAGTATTTGAAAGGGGCAGAGCTCTGTAGAACAATGATGAAAAAGAATTTAGTGACACCAAATAAAAAGTATCTGACTGAAGCAACTTTTGGATGGTTGTATTTTATAAATCTGAAAAGCAAGATGTGCTAGGTGAACTGGGTCTAGAACAGCCCCTGGAGACTGCTGGGTGAAGAAAGAAAGAACCTGTTTTGAAAGATATGTTCTTGAAAGCAGTTTGGTAATGTTATCAATGTTTATTTAGCAGTGATGGGGGTAGGATAAAAATGGGGTTAAGATTCTGTGAGCTCAAGGAGCTTCCGGTGATGGAAATGTTTATGAATCACTGTCATAATGCCTGCCATCTCCTCTTCCCCAAGACTGAGCCTTCCTCGTCTTCCTTATAAGAAGAGTTTAGGACAGGGAATCCAATTTCAGAGTCTTGTCTTAACTAGGCATTTCAAATGTCTGGCAATTTAAGTGAATTAATTGCAGAAACTTAGCTGAAGTTATCAGAAGAAGATGGCACTATGTGCCTAAAGACTCAGGCTAATAAATAGGCTCTGGAAATGCTGTAAGGCTAGCTTAACAAATAAAATGACAGGATGCTATATATACATACATATATATTATGATACCAATATCCAAGGTCAGACAAAACATGAATCAGGAGGCCTTGTCAAAGGTGGAATCTACCCTAAGTGTGTGGGAGTCAGAGGTTTGGTAAGACAGAGAAGGGAACAATGTGCTAATAATCTTGAAAATGATAAAAACCAGCCTAGAACTGAGAATTGAATATAGGCAAAAAGATATACTGGATAGCCTCTAAACATGTATATTGCAGTGCACAATGTGTAATGGAAGAGAGAGAGAGAGAGAGAGAGAGAGAGAGAGAGAAAGAGATAAAGAACCTGCCATAGAGGCAGGCTAGGGGAGGGGGAGGAATTGGGGGTTATTTTGGAGGGAAATGGACACTGATGGGGGGATGTGTGCTGGAACACTGTATGACCGAAACCCGAACATGAACATCTTTCTAATTATATATCTCACGGTCATATAATAAAATATTTTAAAATAATAATAGAGATTTTTTAAAAGGCACTTGTAAAAAAATGACAGGATGCTGGAGCCAGAGAGATAGTGCACTTGGTAAGGCACTTGCCTGGTGAACAGCCAACCCAGGTTCAATCCCCAGCCCTACATATATTCCCCTACCAGCAGTGAACATTAGCACAGAGCCAAAGTAATTCCTGAGCACAGCTGGGTGTAGCCCCCCTCAGAAAATATGTTTCATTCAACTTGATATTTAGATAAAAGATGATAGTTTTAGCATATGCCCTGTGAAGTACTTATTCGATGTCCTGTATTAGAAAGCCCAACTCCTGTGACCATTCTGACTGAAGACTACAGTTTGCTTCTGAGCAGTAAGTCTGCTTGATTTCATGATTTCTCTTACATAGTAGAGGCTGTGGAGCTCAACTGCCAAGGTGCAGTTGGCCCTGGATCACTGTTTTTTTCCGTTTTATATAATAAAGTTACAAAAAACATTTACTTCAAGTAGTAGTTGTAAGGATCAAATGAAGTGATACAACTAAAGCATTCAGAAAAGGTTTCTTAGTACATAAGATCAAATCAAAATAATTGTTATCAAGATAACTCTATAAGGGCTATAGGGATAGTACAGTAGGTTAGGTGCTCTGTAGGGATAGTACAGCAGGTAAGGTGCTATGTAGGGATAGTACAGCAGGTAAGGTGCTCTATAGAGTTAGTACTGTAGGTTAGATGCTCTATAGAGATAGTATCACCATCACGATCATGATCTTCCTGTTCATCATCTATTTGCTAGAGTGGGCACCAGTAATATCTCTATATGTCCTGTGTCATGCCAGTAGAGCCAAGGGCATCGGCTTGCTACAGGAACATAAAGAGCCTCAAACCATTATATTAGGTCATGGGAATGACCTAATATAGTGTTACTGGTATTTGGCATATCAAATACAACACGAGCAGCTTGCCAGGCTTGCAGTGCGGGAGGCATACTCTTGTAGTCACCTCCAAATAAAGCATTTATAGCCGTGACGAGGTGGCCGAGTGGTTAAGGCGATGGACTGCCAAATAAAGCATTTATTGATGAGCAGCGTGGCCGCTTGCAGCCGCGGAGCCGGGCTGTGATAGGCTGGTCTGCTGGGTGGAGTTGTGACGAGAGGGAAGTCCAAATGTGGAAAATGGCAGCCCCCATGGAGTGGGGGGGGTCTTCTGGCTTGTTGTGAGGCTCTGCTGGCGTGGTGAGCCAGGGCTAGAACCCGCCATGCCTCCCGACTGCCTCATGAACGGTGCTCTATAGGGATAGTATAAAGGTGCTCTATAGGGATAGTACAGCAGGTAAGGTGATCTGTAGGGATAGCACAGCAGGTAAAGTGCTCTATAGGGATAGTACAGCAGGTAAGGTGATCTATAGGGATAGTACAGCAGTTAAAGTGCTCTATAGGGATAGTACAGCCAGGTAAGTTGCTCTATAGGGATAGTACAGCAGGTAAGGTACTCCATAGGGATAGTACAGGAGGTAAGGTGCTCTATAGAGATAGTATAGCACATAAGATACTCTATAGGGTTAGTACAGCAGGTAAGTTGCTCTATAGGAGTAGTACAGCAGGTAAGGTGCTCTATAGGGGGTAGTACAGCAGGTAAGTTGCTCTATAGGGGTAGTACAGCAGGTAAGATGCTCTATTGGATAGTACAACAGGTAAGGTGCTCTATAGGGTAATTCAGCAGGTATGTTGCTCTATAGGAATAGTACAGCAGGTAAGGTGCTCTGTAGGGGTAGTACAGCAGGTAAGGTGCTCTATATGGATAGTACAACAGGTAAGGTGCTCTATAGGGTATTACAGCAGGTATGTTGCTCTATAGGAATAGTACAGCAGGTAAGGTGCTCTGTAGGGGTAGTACAGCAGGTAAGGTGCTTACCTTGCATGTGACAGACATAGCCAACAGGGTTAGATCCCTGGCACTCTATACGGTCACTTCAACCTGGCCAGGGAGTGAGTCCTGAGCCCAGAATCAGGAGTAAGCCCTCAGCATTGCCAGGTATAAAACCCTACCCCCGGCATTAAAAATAAATAGATAAAAAATGAGAAAAAGATGCTTATATAATTTTAATTTAAGCAATTGTTTACACGACTGTAATATTTTGGGGGTACAATTTCACACCTCTTCAAAAAGCATGTTTCCACATCATGCCCACCACCAAGTATTGATATCTCTCCACTATAGTCCATTGGATTTCATCCTTCCTTTAATCATACCCCCATTCCTCCCTTTCTGTTGGTCTCAATTCTGTGGGCAGGGTTCAAGAATTTCTGTTTGTCTCTGTTCCTTGCTGTTTATCTATCATTTACATTTGTATTAAATATTCTTGTTTTGTTTCTTTTTCTTTGTGGATATTTTGCTTAGCACAATCTCTTCAATTCCATCTGTTGTCTCAAAGATTTTGCATTTTATACATGGGCAAGATTTTGTGTTTTCTTACAGCTAAATACTATTCTACTGTGCATTTATACCACATTTTCTTTGTTGTTTGTGGTCCACACCCAGTGGTATTCAGGGATAACTCCTGGCTCTGCATGCAAACATTACTCCTGGCAGGATTTGCGTGACAATATGAGGTTCTGGAAATTAAACCCTAATAGACTTGGTGCAAGGCAAGCAACCTCCCCACCGTGCCGCACCCGATTCCACATTTTCTTGATCCTCTCATCAGTCCTTGTACTCAGGGATTATTTCTGGATCTTGGCTGCTTTGAAAAAGAAACACACATATCTTTGGGGGGTGTTTTTATTTTCTTTATATTAGCTAGCAGTGAAATTGCTGGATCATATGGAATTCTATTTTTAATATTTTGAGAAATCTCCATACCGTTTATATAGAGTAGAAAAATTTACATTCCTACCACAGTACGTGAGGGATTCTTTTCCTCCACACTCTTTCTGGCTCTTATTTGTGGTCTTCATAATGTAGGCAATCTTACAAGTGTGATGTGATAGCTTGTGTCACTTTTTTGATTTGCACATCCCTGTTAATAAGTATTAATAAGCACTTTTCATACACTTATTGGTCATCTGTTTATCTTCTTTGGTAAAGTGTCATTTAGTCCTTCACACTTTATGATGAGGTTGATTGTTGTGGAGTTTTGTGAATTCCCTATTTATCTCAGTTATAAGTCCTTTGTCGACTGTGTAATGTGTGAATATTTTCCCCCATTCTATAGAATGTCTTCACTTTAGTGTTGGTTTTTATGTCCCTATCTGAATGCCCTTCCATGACTCTCAAACCTGTTTCTCTCCACTCCACTAGTACAAGTGAGTCCCAGGGCCCTCCTGTGAGCTACTACCTCCCTTCTCATTTGATACAAGAAAAAAAGAAAGAAAAAGAAAATCTCCTCTCATCTGAAAAAAGAAGATAGCTCTGCTTTTGATAAGGCAAATAGATTTTTATTAACAGTCATAACAGGTATTATCATTCATGATAGAACTATTATCTCAGCATTATTGCGTAGTAAATACTAAGGGAAGATCAACGAAGATTCCCTGCAGGGACCTCTGGCAACTTCACAACAAATTGCTTCCTCAGTCAAGAAGTTCCAAATTGGTCTAATAATCAGAATCAACTGGGGAATTTCTTTAAAGATTATCTTTTCTTTTGGTTATAAAAATGTTCACATTCAGTAAAACCGAGAAGAATTTTGCAGTGAAACTTGCTACTCAGCACCTAGATGCTATCATCAACACTGCACCATAATCTGTTTTTATCATATATCTGTCCCTCTCTCCATCCTTTTATCCATTCACCAACACATCTTTTTTCCACTGTACATTTTAAAGTAGGTTTAACATTTTGAACACCTCCCTTGAGGAATTTTTAAATTGAATTCCCAGGGACAGAAAGGTAGTACTGTGGGTGAGATGCTCTTTTTTTTTTTCTTTTCGGGTCACAGCCAGCAATGCTCAGGAGTTAGTCCTGGCTCTGCACTCTGGAATTTCTCCTGGCGGTGCTCGGGGACCATATGGGATGCAGAGGATCAAACCCAGGTCAGCTGCTTGCAAGGCAAACACCCTACCTGCTATGTTATCACTCCAGCCCCTGGATGAGATGCTTGCCTTTTATTCAGCCAGACCAGGTTTAATCCCAAGCACCATATGTGGTTCCCTAAGCATTACCAGGATTTTTCCTGAGCACAGAGCCAGGAATAAGCCATGAGCACCACAAGGTGTGGCTCAAAAACCAAGAAAACTATACATTCCTAGAATTCCTCTCCAGATGTTAAGACATCTCCTGATACATGAATTTTTTTAGCATGCCCAAGTGATCTCAATATACAATCAAGTTGGGAAAGAATCAGTACTGAAGACGACAGGTTATGCTGTAGTAGCAAATAAAACTTCCCCTTCTATACTCAGTGGTGAAAAGAATAAAAATCCTTTTCCTTTTGCTTTTCCTTCTTCCCTCTCGCCTCCTCTTTCCCTTCTTCCTCTTCTTCCTTCTGGTCTAACACAGCATTGCTCATCAATACTCCCTGGGATTCACTCTAATCATCAGGCCGATTGAACCCTACAAAAAAGAATAATACAAAAAAGAAAACTGGCATGGTGAACCCTGTACTGGTTATTAAAAGCCTCTACCTAAAATTGGCAGCCATCCTCCACGCTGCCTCCATTTCAGTGGTCAAAGCACTTGGACCTCTTAAATCCAAAAGTTGGGGATGGAATTAACCTGCTTCCAGGAGGCGCTCTATTGAAAGGAAACTGGAATGTTTAGGAAGAGTCATACAAAATAGTACAAGATACCACTAACTTCATCCGGACTGTAAAGTTTTGCCAGACAATAAAGCTGATATCCAGTGAGACAACAAGTTCTTCAGCAAGTCTAATCTAAGGCAGTCTCCTAACTCCCAATCCATGCATACAGATACATTGCAGGCGCCTCCAGATAATTTCACTGGATCACTAGATCCCGTGTTCATCGATTTCCTCGAGCAGGCACCAGTAACATTTCCATTTGACCCTATCACATGCCAATGTAGCCCAATGGCATCTGGTTGCTTCAGGAATATGAAGAGCCTCAAACCGTTCGTTCATGGTCTTGATGAAGAAGTCTGACCATCTTGTAGGTGGGCGGCCACGTGATCTTTTGACATCCCATGGGATCCAGTCGAAGCGACTCTAGTCCAGCAGTCATCTCCAAATTGCATTACATGTCCAGCCCATCTGATTTTCGATGTCTTGGCAAATGAGACAGCATCCCTGACTCTGGGACGGCAGCGTAGGTCAGAACTCAAGATTCCTTCTCTCACTTGAGTGAGGCATGATAATCAAAGCATAGCTCTTTCGATTCCTCTTTGGGAGACCCGAATAGCATTCTCATCCTGCTTTCGTAGGGCCCAGGTCTCTAATTTATTATGTCTTTATTCATTTATTCCTTCTTGTTTGTTCGGGGTCCAACCCAGCAGTGCTCAGGGGTTACTCTACGCATGCAGTACCATAAGGAATGGCTGGGATTGAACCCAGGTTGGCTGTGTGCAAGGCAAGCACCCTACCTGCTGTACGATCACATCAGCCCTTCACTCAGCTCTTTTATTGCCTGAACAACTCTTGAGTGCCAACAATATGCCAAAACTGCTTTAAAAAACACAGTGTCATGCTGTCACAAGTTACCGTGCCATGTAAAATAATTCCATATAACTCTCCACTGACCTTATCAATGGCATATTTCATTCTAGTCACCAAATAACCTGAAGCAGCAGCATGTTTCAAAACACACTGTTTCAAAAGATGTTGTCTTTGAGAACAAAGATGTTTCCTTAATTGTTTCCAGTCAGAGTCAGTTCCCATCAGCAGCCTGCTGAAGCTCAACTCGGTGGTATAGCTCATCCCAGACAATGAATGTCTGAGGTGACTCATGGCCCCACAGTGGATGAGGACCATTCCTCGGACATCATAGTTCATGAACCGATAGCATAATAGCTTTTCTCTGAACGGAATCATTCAGTCACAAAACCCTGAACCCAACCTTGAGACACGTCTTCATTTTGAGAGAAAAATATTTCAAGGGATAGAAATTTAATAGATTTTTAGACCACACTACGCATGAACTGAAAATAGGAGAGTTGTATTTTGAGAAGACTGATTACTTCTCAAATTATGTAGCTTCTCAAACTATGAATACTGTTCATCTTAAAATATGTTAAAATTAGTGCACATTATAAATTTGCTGTATCTAATTCTTGTAAAACCATGGTCTGCAGGAACTTGGAGGACTTTCAAATATCTTCAAAGGTGGTTGTCTTTTTTATAGACAGTGCTTATTGAATGTTTCACTGGGCCAGCTACCATTCCAAGCAATTTACTTGTATTACCCCATGTTGTCCTCACAAGTTTAGCATTAAGATCACAACCTGGTATTAAGATCATTCTTGCTTTATAATTCAAGCTCAGAGAGGATACGTGGACTTGATCAAAGTCATCTAAATAAAGAGATATCTGAGAAGTAGGCCTAGAACTTAGTCCTTTGGTCCTGAGTTCATTTTAAGTAAAGAAAGATGTATTTGTCATTTATGTAGTCACCAATCTCCTAGACACTGACCTGATTAATGCTTGTCTAATGAGTGAGGAACCATAAGGATACCATCTTAAATAAAGTAGTTTCTGGGGCCGGAGCGATAGCCCAGCGGGTAGAGGCGTTGGCCTTGCATGCGGCCGGCCCATGCCGGCCCGGTTAGATCCCGGCATCCCATATGGTCCCCTGAGCAACGCCAGGAGTAATTCCTGAGTGCAGAGCCAGGAGTAACCCCTGAGCATCGCCGGGTGTGACCCAAAAAGCAAAAAAATAAAATAAAATAAAAAAAATAAAGTAGTTTCTACTGTCTGTGAGGCTTTACCCTGGCCAGATAGATAGATAGATAGATAGATAGATAGATAGATAGATAGATAGATAGATAGATAGATAGATAGATAGATAGATAGATAGATAGATAGATAGATAGATAGATAGATAGATAGATAGATAGATAGATAGATAGATAGATAGATAGATAGATAGATAGATGATAGATAGATGGATGAATGGATAAATAAATAAATAAATAAATTACTGAGCATCACCAAGTGTGACCCAAAAGCCCCACAAAAAAAAAAGGAGTGAAAAAGAAGAAGAAAAAAATTCGGAAATTAGAAGACTTATCCGTAACCACAAGACTAATCAGTAGCAGAACTGGACCCCACTGCCAGAGCTCTGTACGGCCCACTTCCCCATCCATCAGACCTTCCTTCCCGCCATTCTCTGCCAGATCCTCTCGTGGCCTCAGTCACATAACTAAAGACGCCAAGCTCAGCCTTGTGCTCTTCCTTTCCTTATTTCCCACACTGGCTAAGGGAATTTTCCACACACGCTCATTAATGACCCTTCCCCCCCTCAGTCTGGAGTCCCTCCCAGTGCTTTTTGGCCCTGATGGTTTACAGCCTGGCTCCCAGCCCCCTCCTCCCATCATAGTGGCATGCTCTAATTGGGGATCCTTTCCCATTAGACTGTGAATTCTCTGAAGGAAATTACAGGGCCTCCAAGCACAGTGCCTGACCTTCAGCGGCCGCACAGCAGACATTAGTCAAATGAAGAGCTAGATTCATAGGTCTCGGGCTTCATTCCAGGCTACATCCTACAGATAATAGGATACAATTTTTAAAACATCAACAAAGGACACCCTTACCTGCCCTCTGAAGTCACAATTTAAAAATTTGAAAATAAGTGTATGGCTACACACAAGCATGCATTTGAGATTGAGGTACACAGACTGTATTTGAGATTCTGGTTATGTTCCTGACATCGTCATCTATTTGGACCTGCTTTTCTCCTGCACCCAGCATGTCAGAACACAACAGCTTTACCATCACATCCTTCCTGTCCTAAGGCCAAACCCCTGTCACCAGGGCCCTAGGAGACAGAGGCCCAGTTAGTATCTCAGGAGCTGTTTCCTCAGAGAAGAGTGTTCCTGTCAGCGAAAGGCAGGGAAGGTGACCTTGTTGTGCAGGCCCGGTGTTGGGGATGGTTTCGTTCTGCCTCAGAAAGCATGAGAGGCTGAAGAGAATACTGGAGTGAAGACTTTAACTGGAACTCACAGCTCTGCAGGCTCGTGTCCTTTCCTTCTGTCCCTGCAGTGCTCTGGGAACTTCTCAGAGGGGATAATACACTGAGGGGTGGTGTTTGCAGTGTTTGCACTTTTTTCCTCTGTCACCTTTGGCCTGGGGGGTGGGGAGAGAATTGCTCAGCGGCTACACTTAGCTCTGCGCTGAGGCGTCATGCCTTGTATTGAATGGGGCAACAAGAGTGCTGGGGTCAAACAGGAGTTAGCAATATGCAGGGCAAATCTCTCCAGACCCTCACAGGGAAAGTTTCGTCAACTTTATTGGAAGTTGTTGGAAGTTGAAAATAAAGATGCAATTAGTGGGTGAGTGAAGAGTGCTAACAGATCTCCTGTGATAAGGAATCTCACACCAGGGATGTGGCTCGGGGAAGCACCTGCCTTGCACATTTGAGGCCTTGAGTACAAGCCCTGGTACCACAAAATAAAATTAAATTAAAAGTGCCCAACTCAAAATGGAATTGCATCAAAATGACATCGCGTGCCCTCAGCTCTTTGAGAGTCGCGCCACCTGGTACAGTGTACAAGTTTGCTCAAGGGGTTAGACCTTGAGTAGTGACACACGCAGGCCCAAAAAGGTGGCATTAAATGTGACAATCACTCATCAGCTCTCAGCCATCCTGTCACTAGAGGACACAGCTCGGCTCCTTCTGATAAGTGGTACCTCAAAAGAGTCTTTCCTGGGAAACAAGTTATCCTGGTAGGCTGGCATGGCTCTTGTTCTTGTTTTTGTTTTCTTATTAGTCATCAGTTAAGGCCTGAAGACATGTCAGTGATAAGACATGAAAATTTTTTATATTTCTACTAACAGTTTTGGTGCCTCAGCTGCAGTTGATAAAAATCACTCTGTTCTCCGGTTTGGAGCCCTGGGAAGAATCAAGCCATTGTGTAGATTACTTAAAATTCCACTGTGCCTGCACCGTTTGGCCAGAGAATGCCAAGAATTTGCAGCTGTTGCTCCCACTCCCACAAAGGTTCCTAACTGGGGCAGAGGCTGCTGACTACACACAGCTGTTGTTCATTTAAGCTGAAGAGTTTTAATTGCCTTTGTGTCAAGGTTTATTAAATTACATCGTAGAGGAGCAAAAACTATAATAGTCGTATTAGTAGGCTGCTGAAAGAAGAAAATAATTGAATACAGCGATTTTACTGTGTAAGCTGTTTGAGAAATATCTTTTCCACATGACGGCCTTCCAGCCATCCCAGAAAAGAGTTTCCAGGTAAATCCGGTCACAGAAGTCCTGTAGCCTCAGCAGGAGCCCAGCACCAAGGTTCCTGTGTTCCATCATCTGGAAGCACTTCTTTAAGGGGCCTTCTCGGGTTCCCACAATCTCTACTATCGCAGGAGACAGGAGCTGAGTGCTTGAAGCAGCAGAGCATTAGCTGCCAATTGTCTGCTCCTTCTACATGGGCTGCACTATTTTTTTTCAAGCCTCTATAATTGCTGTTTTCCTGTTTGTTACCTCCAACCCATATGTAACCAATACCATGAGGCGTCTGAATCCTCGCTTTTTGTCTTAGGGATCTGAATAAATAAGCGAAACACCAAAATGGACTCCTGCCCCTGCATTTGCTAAGGCACCTGAGGAAGAGATGGGCTTTCTACAAATAAAGCGGCAACAGCCAGTATTGATCTTCAGGAGGGAATAGGCCGACTATGCCCCCAAAAATATTTTTATTATTGTTAATGTACCATGGTTTATTATAGTGTTTATGTTTAGGCTTTAGGCACACAATGTTGTTCATCACACCCAAAGTGCTGAAATCTCCCCATCACTGTCCCTAGGTCCTTTGTCATCCACCCTCTCACCCCCAACCCCCAGCTCCCAATCCCCCTCTTGGTAAATTCAGTCCTATTATCAGAATCTAAGACAGTCCTTCCATTGCTTTGTATCTATATATGCCACTTATGAGAGATGTTTCAGTATTAGTCTTTCTCCTCCTGACTTATTTTGCTTAATATGATACCATTTAGTTCCATTCATGCTGTAGTAAATGCAAAATTTTATCTTTTCTTAAGCTGAATACATTCTGTTGTACATAGACACTTTCTTTATCCACTTGCCTGTTGAGCATTTGGGTTGTTTCCAAATCCTGGTAATTGCAAAGAGTGCTGCAGTGATAATAGGTATGCATCTTATCTCTTCAAACTATGCTTCTGTATTCTTGGAATAGGTCCCAAGAAGAGAAATCAGGGGGCCAGAGCGATAGCACAGTGGGTAGGGCGTTTGCCTTGCATGTGGCTGACCCGAGTTCAATCCTCAGCATCCCATATGGTCCCCAGAGCACCGCCAGGAGTAATTCCTGAGTGCAGAGCCAGGAGTAACCCCTGAGCATTGCTGGGTGTGACCCAAAAAGAAAAAAAGAAGAAGAAGAGAAATCACTGGGTCATCTGAAAGCTCTGTTCTTACTGCTCTGAGAAGTCTCTATACTTTTTTTCCACAGAAACTGAATCGGTCAACAGTTTCACCAGAAATGAATGAGGTTGAGGGAATCCTTTCTGAGAAAGGATATTTGAGTCTGAAGAGAGGCAAACCATTTGAAAATTAAGAAATCGTAAATTCTCACTGCCATGATAAAATTTCACTTGCTGGTTTTGCTGATCACTCACTACCCATCAGGCTCCGTGGTCCATGTTCTGCACAGGGAAGGCATTCTGTTCCTTAGGAAACTGTGCAACACCCCACCTCTGCACCAGGATCCAGAGTACCGTCCTCTGCACTTCTGTAGCAGCTTGAACTCCTTCTCATAGACCAGTGTGTTATAATTGCTCCTGGTGTATAATTGCTCCTAACGTACCATGGACAGTAAGATCTGTGAGAACAAGGACCATTCTCCACTGTGTCACTATCTCCAGCATGACTTCTGGGACATTATAATCCACAACATGTACTTCATAACAGAAGTGCAGAAACATACCTGCCATGATCAAAATGTAGCAGGATAGAAGACATTGCTCTGCAGACTATAACAAATACTCTGCATGTGGGAGTCCCAGATTCAGGCACTAGATGGTCCCCCATGTACTGAACTAGGCATAGCTCCCCAAAGACCACTGGAGATGGACTAAAAGCAACTAAAAAATGAAACACCAGGACCAAGGAGGCAGGTTGCTCGGGTGGTAGAGTCCAGGCCTAGCAAGTCCTGATTTGGGGCCCTGGTATCACATGCCCCATCTACAGCACTGCCAGGTGTGGCCCAAACCACTACCAGACCTGAGTAGCACATCAGCAAAGCAGCACAGAGAGAGACTGGAAAAGACAGTGATAGAGAAAGAGCAAGAGAGAGAGAGAGAGCGAGAGCGAGAGAGAGAGAGAGACTAAGACTTAGAACATTGGCTGATCCATTATATCTTTCTAGGTGGCCCTGGTTCTGGCAAAGGTACCCAGTGTGAAAAGCTAGTGGATAAATATGGATTTACCCATCTCTCCACGGGTGAGCTCCTGCGTAATGAGCTATCATCAGATTCGGAAAGGAGCAAAGCGATCAGAGACATCATGGAACGTGGAGACCTGGTGCCCTCAGTAAGTGACAGTCACTTGCCCAGTTTGGGGTGGGGGTGGGGCGCCACTCTTTATTACTGCCATTAGTCTGAGCTGCTAAGAGGGTTGAAGCCTTTGGGGACATGAGCTGAACCTGGTGTTGTGAGACAGGCAAAAGGGTTATGGCCACACGCTCTGCTCTGCCTGTCCAGGCTCGGGATGGTCTCCCCTGCCTGCTCTGCCCACCCCTTCTGGGTGTTCACCTATTTGATATCCCCCTGCAGCCCCCACTGTAGAGCTAAAACCCTCAGAGAGTGGGCATCATAGAGCCAAGTTGAGTACCCTTTCAGAAACAAAAAATAACATTTTCCTGCTCCATTGTTTCAGTGATCTCAAAACTCACTCATGCCAGGACCCAAGTGGGGCTTTCTCAGCAGGGCTGGTTCAGTGCAGTCCCTATCAGCACTCACGCTCAGCTTCCTCCCCACAGCTGTCTATACAGAAGGCATAATGCCCCTCCTGAGTGGTACCAGATCACTGGAACCCACTCCCCAATGCCCTTCTTTAACAGCCACCAGTGTGGGTTCCTAAAACAATGATTATCATGAAGCCATACAGTACAAGACATAAGGCATCTGCCTTGCATGTGGATGCCCCCAGTTAATATCCAGCACCACAGGGTCCCCAGGGTACATCCCTGAGACTCTGAGTAATCCCTAGCACCTCAGGACCAGAGAAGCGCAGCATCTGCACAATCATGTACAGAACTGCTGACCCAGCAGGCTGAGAATCTATCTCCATTGGGACCCCTGGGCGTCCTGAGCATCCATTAGAAGAATGCCCAACTCCCGAAAAAATAGTTAGCCCATTGTATTATAGTCACATGTCACTTAATGACAGGATGCCTCTGGGAATAATTTTCCTCATGCAGAGATCCGTGAAGTCTAATCTGTGGGGCTAGATATCATCTACACAAGTTGATTGAAAGGTCAGTGAGCAACCTGTGATTGTTGTCTCCTCCCCAGAACTTTCTAGCAGTTTCCCAGTACACTTAAAATGAAATTTCATGGGCCAGAGAGATAGTACAGTGAGTAGGGCACTTTCCTTGAACTTGGCTGACCCAGGTTAAATCCCATCATCCCATATGGTCCCCTGAGCATCCAGGAATGATCCTTGAGCACAGAGCAAGGAGTGAGTCCTGAGCACCATGGGTGTGGCCCCCAACAGAAAACACAGCAATGAAATTCATAGAGAAAGAAGAAAAGTCCCTGCAGAAAGGCGGTAGGGGGTGTGGATGGAGGGGAGCAGTGGTGGGAGGGGGAAGCGGAGTCATTGGTGGTGGGAACTGTGCACAGGTGAAGGGCTGGGTATTGGAGCACTGTGTGACTGAAGCCAAATCATGAACAACCTTGTAACTGTGTATCTCATGGTGAGTCAATGAAATTTTCTTTTAATTTTAATCCAAAAACATTTTCTTAAAAAATGTTAAAAATTAATTTTTAAAAAGATGGGGCGAAGCGATAGCCCAGCGGGTAGGGCATTTGCCTTGCATGGTCGGCCCATGCCAGCCTGGGTTCGATCCCTGGCATCCCATATGGTCCCCTGAGCACCACCAGGAGTAATTCCTGAGTGCAGAGCCAGGAGAAACCCCTGAGCACTGCTGGGTGTGACCCAAAAAAGCTTAATTGATTAATTAATTAATCATAAAAAGGGTGAAATTCAGAGCCTTCCAATCCTCTATCTCCAACTCCCTCCCCAGCACAGTTTCCCACCACTCTCCCCTTGCTGCTGCCCTGCACAGGGCCTTTACACTTAAGCGTTTCCTCAGCCCAGGCTCCTCCTCCATGCACTCACATTGCACTTTGCTTTGTCCACATCTGTACTTACGTGCCAGAGGGCCTCCTAACCACCCTGTCTAAAGAACCCCCTGCCACATTCTGTTGCTCTTTGTCCTCCTTTATGTTTGCTCTTCGTCATTCTCTCCAGGAGATGCCTTTCATGTAGTGATTCATTCCTCTATTACCCATTTTACTCACTAGTGTATAAGAACCCAATAACTACCCTTACAAAGGCTGCTTTCTCTGAGCCAGGGGTCCAGAGAAAAGGGCATTCACCCCTTTTATTTTTTTTTTTATTTTATTTTATTTATTTATTTATTTTTGCTATTTTTGGGGGTCACACCAGCAATGCTCAGGAGTTAATCCTGGCTCTTTGCTCAGGAATTACTCCTGGCAGTGCTCGGGGACCATATGGGATGCCAGGGATCGAATGCAGGTTGGCGCGTGCAAGGCAAACACCCTACCCGCTGTGCTATGGCTCCAGCTCCAACATTCACCCACTTTTAGCAGCTGGTTGCATTTTTCCTTTTTGCATTCCCAGGCTTCCATGGGTGTCTCCTCCCCATTTTCATAAGCATGGCTTAAATTTCTTTTTAATATTTTGGGGGCCTACATCTGGTGTTACTCAGGAATTACTCCAGGCTCTGTGTTCAGGGGATCACTCGTGCTGGGGATCGAACCGTGGTCAGCCACGTGCAAGGCAAGCTCCCTACAGCATGGGTTAACTGTTTAAATTATGACTGATGGGTTTGGAGAGATAGTATAGTGGGTAGGCACTGACCTTGCATGTGGCAGACCTGAGTTAAATTTCTGGCACCCCATATGGTCCCCCTAAGCTCCACCAGGAGTGATCCCTTAGGACAGAGCCAGAAGTTAACCTTGAACACTTCAATGTGTGGCTCAAAAAACAAAAATATATAAGTAAATATAAATAAATAAGATAAAATAAAAAAGACTGAGAAAATGATATTGCATATATATCTTTACATCAGAAAGCATCCGCTTCATTGGATGAAGCGATAGATCTCAAATCTCATCTGAAATTTACTGCAAAGACATCAACAGTGATTACATTTTTAACCATGTTATATCTAGTTATTTTAATATTTTATTATAGCACCATGAGATATACAATTACAAAGAAGTTCATGTTTGAACTTACAAGTTCCTTACACTAGTCATGCCGTGTTCCAGCACCCATCCCTCCACCAGTGCCCATTTCCCACCACACATGTGCCCGTTTCCCTCCCCACTCCCCTTGACTGCCTCTATGGCAGGTTCTTTATCTCTTTTCTCTCTTTCTCTTTCCCTCTCTCTTTCTCTCTTCCTTCTCTTACACATTGTGATTGCGATACATACTTTTAGAGTTATCATTGTATCTTTTTTTTTTTTTTTTTTGCTTTTTGGATCACACCCAGCAATGCTCAGAGGTTTTTCCTGGCTCTGCACTATCAGCACTGGCGGTGCTCAGGGGACCATATGGGATGCGGGGATCGAACCCAGGCCGGCATGAGCCTGCCGCGTGCAAGCAAATGCCTTACCCCGCTGGGCTATCACTCCGGCCCTCATTGTATCTTTTTTGCTCAGTTCTAGGTTGGTATTAGCACTTTCAACAATTATTAGCACACTGTTCCCTTCTCTGTTTTACCTAACCTCTGATTCCCACATGTTTATGGTAATTTCCACCTTTGACAAGACTCTTGATCCATGTTTCTCCTGACCTTGGAACCATGTTATGTCTAGTTCTAAACCACATTATACCTGATTTATGTCATATACAATATGGCTCCCGTATTTCAACTAATATAAGATACCAGTTTTAAAGATGCCACCATCATCTATATATAGTAAAAATAAGTCAAGTAAAACAGTTCCACCTTCTATGGCGCATCACTGATCGTAAGATGCCTACCAATTTCATGAGACATTAAAACATATGGACAGGAAACTTGAAATTGATAAAGTAATATTGCTTTATAAGGCTTGCTTTTCAAGCCTGTGTTGTCCATGAACACTTGCTTGCTTGTCTCTATGATTCCTTGCTTGCTATTCCACTCTGGAGAAGGCTGCTTTCTCTCTTGGATACATACTTCTCTTTCTCTCCCTCACTTCTTTCTAAGCAAGTTTCATTCACATACACACACTATATAGGTATTTCTATATCTATATGGGTATCTATATCTAGATATAGTGTGTATATATATACACATCTATATCTAGATATATGCTATATCTAGATATATATAGATAGACTATATCTAAATATATATGCAGAGTATATCTAGATATATAATAAACAAACACTATATGTTTATATATATAATATACACACACACTATAGGTAGATAGATAGATATATTGGTGGGGTTTGGAGGGCTAACTACACAGGGTTTGGAGAGTTTCTCTGGGAGCTGCAGCTCTGAACAATAAAAAGAAAAAAACAAAAAAGAACACAAGGAAATATAAAGATATATACATACATATGTACATACACACATATTGCTGTATGGGTAAAGTTACCCGTCTTTCCCACTTTATTGGGATAACCAGAGGGACCTTTCCAATTATATTGATTTTTTTTTTTTTTTTGCTTTTTGGGTCACACTCGGCAATGCTCAGGGGTTTCTCCTGGCTCTGCACTCAGGAATTACTCCTGGCGGTGCTCGGGGGACCATATGAGATGCTGGGGATCGAACCCGGGCCAACATGGGCCAGCCGCATGCAAGGCAAACGCCCTACCCGCTGGACTATCGCTCCGGCCCTATATTGATATTTTGTGGTTTTGTGGAAGAGCTCAGGACCTGACACCTCTCCTTCTGTCCCAGGGCATCATTTTGGAACTCCTGAAGGGGAGGCCATGGTAGCCAGCCTCAGCAACACCAAAGGCTTCCTGATCAACGGCTATCCTCGAGAAGTGAAGCAGGGGGAAGAGTTCGGGCACAGGGTAAGCTACTGTTATGGCCACCAACTCAGGATAGTGGGGAATATCACTGAGGCTGGGGGCAAACTTGAAATCTTCCTTTTCCCCAGTTAATGGAGACTTATATAAATGGCTGGAACTTAATACAAACCGACCATTAACAAAGGGGAGGGGGCTAAGCAAAAAAGGTGTTTGTTGCTGCAAGAAACTAAATTGCCCAGGATTCTTCTCCACTTGTTTAGATCCATGATTTCAAATCTGTTCATAAGCCATGTGATTTACATCTAGGATGGTTTTGTTGTGCTGGTCTCATTCTCTTTCTGCTCTAGCCTTAGATGCTGCCATAAGTCACCTCACAGAAAAATGTTTTCATTTTCCAATGGGTTCAAAATAAGAACGAGTGGGGCCGGAGAGAGGATGTGCCAGCCGGGTTCGATCCTCGGCATCCCAGAGAGAGCCAGGGGTACCCCTGAGCATTGCCGGGTATGACCCAAAAAAAAAAAAAAAAAAAAAGTCTTCAAAATAAGAACGAGGATTATATTTTTCTTATCCTGGACTAGGCCATGGGCTTTTGATGAGACAGTGCCTGTTACCGTGGGAAAAATAGAAGGACACATGATTAGAAGGTGGACAGTGGGAGCTGGTGAGGTTCAGAGGGCTAACTACACAGGGCTTGGAGAGTTTCTTCTGGGAGCTGCAGTTCTAAGAACAATAAAAAAGAAAATAAAGGACACAAGGAAATATCCAGGAAGATCCAATCCTGTATGGAAGATAAGGGCAAGACCTGGAGGTTAGGAGGGAAAATGTGGGAAAAGGTTAGGAGAGAAAATTCACATGGGAATTATGGAGACTGAGAAAGGAAAGAGAAATCACCCAAGAAAAATACAGTGATGTCCAAGGCCAGAGTAATAGTTTAGCAGGTAGAGTGTGTACCTTGTACACATCCCATAAGGCCCATGAACCTGGTAGGAATGATCACTAAGCCCAGAATGAGGAGTAAGCTCTGAGTATCTGAGCACAGTCGGGTGTAGCCCAAAAGCAAAAAAATCAGGATGTCCTAGAAGAAGACAAGTGTGGCCACTGAAGCAAGAAAAGCAAATATATTCACAACCTACTCATCCATCAATCCCATTGCCCCAAACCCCACCTTCTTCAGTGAAGAGGTTGGATCAAGAGCACTCACAGGGGAACTGCTGGAAGTAAAAATCACTGTTCAACTATGTGACCGAAACCTCTAAACATGAACAACGTTGTAATTGTATATCTCATGGTGGTATAATAAAATATTTTTTTTTTTTTGGGTCACACCGGGATGCTCAGGGGTTACTGGTCTGCTGATAAAATAAGTTGGGGGGGGGGGGGGGGGGGGGGGGGCGGGGGGGGGGGGGGCACGCCACCGCGGCGGGCTACGCCCCAGCCCCTATAATAAAATATTTAATAAAAATAAATAAATAGATAGATGGATGGATGGATGGATGGATGGATGGATGGATGGATGGATGGATGGATGGATGGATGGATGGATGGATGGATGGATGGATGGATGGATGGATGGATGGATGGATGGATGGATGGATGGATGGATGGATGGATGGATGGATGGATGGATAGATAGATAGATAGATAGATAGATAGATAGATAGATAGATAGATAGATAGATAGATAGATAGATAGATAGATAGATAGATAGATAGATAGATAGATAGATAGATAGATAGATAGATAGATAGATAGATCACTGTTCAGTGCTTGCTCTAGACCAGGTCTTGGGTCACGCACTTTATAAGCATTCCCTCTAATTCTACAAAGCCTAAGCAATAGAGACACTTTTGTCCCATTTGTTAAAGGAAGATTCCCAAGCCTAGAAGAATAAATATGAATATGGATCTTCCTTGGGTTTTAAAACATTTTCCTACATATTTCTTCATTTGATATATTGGGAGGCGGCGCCCAAGCAGTGCTCAGGGGTGCCCAGGGTCACTGCCAGCTGTGCATGCCTGGCAGTTCCGTGTTCAGGCTGTTGGTTCAGCATGGGCAGCTCTTTGTGGTGCTTCAGAGTCCCGAGTATCACACCTAACTGGAGATCTTGCAGTGCTGGCTATGGGGGTGCCACTTGGCGTCCCCACTGCACATGCATGGCATGGCTCCAGGCTTAGGGCTCTCTCCCGTTTTAGAGAAGAGAACTGACTCAGGGAGAGAACATAACTCACTGAATATGTTTGCAAATAGATTTTTAAGGAAGCAGAGAGGGTATTGTCTTCATGTTAGAGGTGGTAAACCAAGCCCAGAATTGATATATATCTTGCCTGTGGTCACTCAGCTACTACATAGTATCTGACTGTGGGATCAAGACGCCATCTGTGTAGTGCTTTCATACTCACCTAACCTATAAACTTAAGGTCTGAAGATCCCTGGGAGAGTTAATAAAAGGATCAGAACAGATGACACCCTGGCTTGAAAGTCATGTAGGGAAAGACTGTTTAGAGCAGGGGTGCTTTGAGCCTTGGCAGGCCTTACTCCTGACTCTGACTCAGGGGTCACTCCTGGCAGTGCTTGCAGACCATACAGTGCTAGGGATAAAACCCAAGCCGCTGCTATGCAAGGCAAGAGCCTTTGCCCCTGTGCTGTCTATCCAGACCTTGCGGGAAAGTTTTTAAAGTATTTTTTGTTAGTTTTGGAGCTACACCTGGTGGAAATCAGAGATACTCCCATCTCCATGCTCAGAGGTTGCTCCCAGAAATAGTGCTTCGGGCTCCCGGGATTAAATCAGAACTCCCACGTGCAGAGCATGTACAGTGGCCCTTTGAGCCATCTCCCTGACCCCCTAAAATTGTGGGAGTGATTTGGGCCTCACCTGGCTGTGCTCAGGACTTATTCTTGGCTCTGTGTTCAAGGATCCCTCTTGGCAAAGCTCAGGGGACCAGATGTTGTACCAGTGATCAAACCTAGGCACATGCGAGGGCAAGTGCCTTATCTGCTGTCTTAGTCTCTGGCCCTTGTCTCATTTTTAAATCACGTCTAGAGATAGTAGGATTGTTCCATTGAAATCCAGAAATGGTTAAGTGTGATAAATAAGGTACATGGTAAAGTTTTTTACAAGGTTTGTTGTTGCTGTGGTCAATTACATGGGTAGAAAACAAAATTTTAATTCTTGTTCTCCTTTTGAGACTAGCTGTCACTACTAAACCTCAGTCTAAATCCCTGAACTCAGCTCCCCAGACTTCCTCTGCTCCGTCCTGAGGAGTACTGTTGGCTCACCCAGAGTGCCCTGTGCTCAGGGTGAGGTACCCAGTGGATGGAGCACAGGCTTTGCATGCAGCAAACCAGGCCAGAACACCGATACTTCATGGTCCCCTAAGCACCACCAGGACTGACTTCAGCACTGCCAGGTGTGGCCCCAAAATCAAATAAATAAATTTTAAAAAGAAATGCATAAAACATGTCTTTCATGTTGTATGCAATCAAAAAAAGCTGGATTTTTCGGGGCCAGAGCGATAGTCCAGTGGGTAGGGCGTTTGCCTTGCATGTGGCCGGCCTGTGCCAGCCCGGGTTCAGTCCCCAGCTTCCCATATGGTTCCCCGAGCACCGCCAGGAGTGATTCCTGAGTGCAGAGCCAGGTGTAACCCCTGAGCATCACTGGGTGTGACCCAAAGAGCAAAAAAAAAAAAAAAATCTTAAAAAGCTGGATTTTCGTCTTGGACATAGATTAGCTGTAATCCTGGGCAAGTGGTCAGCTGCAGACTCCTCTGCAAACAGAGAGGATGCCCCTACCTAGAGGGTCTTCTGAGCACCAAATGCTAGAACATACGTATTGTGTTTTCGAACTATAGAAATGATCCCTGAAAGTATAGTCTTACGTATTGTGTTTTCTAAGTTCACACCTCATACAAGCTTGTCAATCTCTGTTCTATAGTGCCTGCCTCCTTTGTTATAACCCAGTGAGAGTGAACAGAATATGTATCTAACTGAACTATAGCTGTTATCTTTGGGGCTCAGAAAATGTTCCAGAAACTGAACAAGATGCTTTACATGTCACTTTACTGATCTGTCCATTCCTATTCAGTGGGGCTTATTGTCCTCACTTTATATATTAGAATCATCTCAAAGAGGGCTGTGTACTTAGCCTGGTTCCCTCCTGTGAAACTGAAATACTTTCCCATATCAACCCAGCCTTTTTAGTGAACATGTACTCTCAGAAATGAAATATATGTATTTTGCTCTTGGCTTTTTCCTCCAAGGTGCCTTTTAGCTAAAAATCAGCCCTTAGTCTGAATATGCATTTTGATTTCCTGCCACTGTGATTGCATTGCCAGGTCTCTGCATGACTGCTCTTAACTTTCTCGTAAGGCTTTCATCTATAGATTTAGTGATCCTGTTAATAATGTATTTGTGTCTTCATCTCTTTTATTTATTTCTGATTGATTTTTAAGGCCACAGCTGGTGGTGCTCAGGGACTAATTCTGGCTCTGTTTACAAGGGTCTCCTCTGGTGGTGCTCAGGGGGTCAACAAGGTGCTAGGGATTGAACCCTGGCCGTTGGAGCGCGCCACATGTGCTCGGCATGTTGAGGCATCTCTCCAGTCTCTACAGATCTTTTTAAAATGCAAACTTGGGGCCTGAGCGATAACACAGCAGGTAGGGTGTTTGCCTTGCATGCAGCCGATCCAAGTTCGATTTCCTGGCATCCCATATGGTCCCCAAGCACTGCCAGGATTAATTCCTGAGTGCAGAGCCAGGGATAACCCCTGAGCATTGCTGGGTGTGACTCAAAAAACAAAAAAAATAATAAAATGCAAACTCAAGCTGAAGAGGTAGTTTTAGAGGTAAAGTGCTGGCGATGCACACAGCTGGCCTCAGACTGATCCACTGCACCACACATGGTCCCCAGGCAGTGCCCGTGAGCACCACCCAACGGGACTCAAAACAAAAACCAAATCAGTTAAATGCACATTGTGCTTCAGTAGTTGAGGAATTGTTTCAGAAACTGTCTGTTTCTACCGAGCTTCCAAATGATGCCTGTGCTGTTGCCAACCTCTGGACCATCTGAGAATCTTAATGGAAAACAAAACTGCTTCCCCCTTCCTGGCTTAGTTTAATCTTAATTCTGCTCAGATTCCTATCATCTCTGTTTGTACCTGCCTGCGTCCCTGAGAAGTCACTGAATTATATTTGCTTACCCCAAGAGGGGCTTAAAATCCCTATGCTGTTAGGAGAATTGCCCGGTCTGCTCATACAGCTCACACAGAAGCTGCTCATGGGAGCCCAGCTCTGTGTTGAGCCCCACGCAGCCTCCCAAGCCCGCCCTCTGCTGGTGAACAGCGTTTTATTTTCCTTCTACACCATCCACCCTTTCTTGCTGCTCAGAGCTCCTTGCATGGAGAAAAGTTGTATGACATATTCCTGAAAATTATTTCAATCATAGAGTTTAGACATTCTTTCCTCTCTGTTCCTAAAATAGAATACAGATTAGACAAATGTTTGACCAACACTGCCGGTTTAGATTTCCTCACATTCCCCGTAAGGCCTCCCCTGCCCAGACCCTGTTCCCATCCTCCCCAGGCACTTTACAAAGTGAGGAGTGAACCACTTAATCAGTTTAGTGAGGGAACAGATCAGTTAGCATATTGTATAACCTCTTCTTACATGTTTCCTTATTATGATTATTTGGGGTAACACCTGGTGATGCTCAGGGGTTACTCCTGGCTCTACACTCAGGAATTACTCAGGGGACCACACAGGATGCTGGGGAGCAAATCTTGCCTTACATGTAGAGAGCAAAACGCTAAGAGCAGCAGACAGCTGTGATGCAGCATGTGGGAAACCCGGGAGCAGAAATGAGGGAGCCATGAAGTGCCTTGCCAGTTCTGGGGCCTCGAGAGGAGCCCAGAAGTCAAGAAGGGAGAGGAATGAGTTGGCCCAGACCATCCAGAACATTGCAGGGTGGAAGTTCTGACCTTGTGTGTCTCCGCCCCTAGATTGGAGACCCACACTTGGTGATCAGTATGGACTGCTCAGCTGACACCATGACCAGCCGCCTTCTCCAGAGGAGCCAGAGTGGCCGGGTGCGGCCGACACCCCCGCTGCCATCGCTAAGCGCCTTGAGACTTACTACCGAGCGTCCATCCCTGTCATTGCCTACTACGAGACAAAAACACAGCTCCGTAAGGTGAGATGTCCCCGTGCCCCGGAACGAGGCAATTGTTCCCCCATTTTTCCCCTTTATAAAAAAAAAACCAAAAAATGGGGATTTCCTTCTCTAAAGAATCTGGGAGAAGGGCCAGGAGCGAGATAATCCAGTGGGCAGGGCGTTTTCCTTGCATGCAGTCAACACAGGTTGGATCCCCAAGCACTGCCAGGAGTAATTCCTGACTGCGGAACCAGGAATAACCCCTGAGCACCACGGGTGTGACCCACAAAGCAAAAAAAAATTTTTTTTGAAGGAATCTGGGAGAAAGAGCTACATACAGCAGCAGAATTTGGACCCCAAGATAGAGATCATTTATTCTTTTTCTTTAATACTGATTAAAATTAAATATCTTTAGCATCATATGGACATTCACAGAGATGCCATTATATTTGCTGAAAACAATGTCCTTTTAAGGGGCCAGAGAGATCCTACACCACAACAGTGGGTTGGGCACTTGCCTTTCACTTGATTGACCCATGTTCAATCCCCAGCACCCCAGATGGTTTCCTAAGCTCTGCCAGGTGTGATCCCTGAGCACAGTGCCAGAAGGAAGCACTGAGCATTGCTGGGCATGACCCAAAAGCCTAGATAAATATGTAAATAAAGAGGCCGGAGTGATGGCACAGTGGGCACGGCGTTGCCTTGCAAGCAGCTGACCCGGGATCGACTCACTGGCATCCCATATGGTCCCCGAGCACTGACGGAAGTAAATCCTGAGTGTAGAGCCAGGGAATAACCCCTGAGCATGGCGGGGTGTGACCCAAAAAAGAAAAAAAAATAAGTAAAGAAATACAACTCTTTTTCCCAGAGAGAAGGACAGATGGACAGGACAACAGGAAGGAGATAAAAGGCATAAATTTTGCTACTTTCTGTGTGGCTCTACCCTTAGCTGATGATCCCTCATAGCTCAAAGAATCTCCTTTGAATTTCTGGATTTTGCGTAGTTCATCATTAATATCTGGTCCCTTGCCTCCATTTGTTGTAATAACTGATGTTGTGGGGAGATGTTGCCTCTGGGCCAGGAGAGCCGCTATTTAGGTGAACAGTGAAGATAATGTGAAGAAATGGGTAGAGCCAATTTAATGATCATGAGTAAGAATCATGCTGAATCACCATTAACTTCATGGATTTGGGAAAACAACTCAGACCCCATCTGTTGGCTCCTTTAACAA
>JAJIBD010013653.1:0-29227 GCA_021461705.1 Cryptotis parvus | reverse complement strand
ACAGGAGCTCACTGCTGGCTACCTGGGGAGGACAAGCAGAGGGGCTGGGGTGGGCATGGGATGGCTGAATCTGGGCCAATGAAACATGGTCAGATTGGTTGTAGGATTGGAGGAGGGACCTGGGCACTTCCAGGACCTGGTGGGGGGCACCTATGTTCTGTGCTCCTTCAGCCTGGGGGGCCCACCAAGGGGCTTCATTCACAGCCTCTGCCACCTTGCAGAACAGCCCGATCCTCACCCTGTTCCCATTCCAGCCTCCTGACTGCACCTTCAAACCACCACCGCCTGGGGTGTGGTGGTTTTACCTCACTTCTGTGTGCGCACATGTGTGTGCATGTGCGTGTGTGTGTGTGTGTGTGTGTGTGTGTGTGTGTCTGCCTCTACACAGTGCAGCTCCCCGGGAGAGCCAACACAGGCTGGAGCGGGAGCTTTTCCTGCTGAGTGCATTAAAGTGCCAGTAAATTGCACATTAACGAGCCCGGTGAATTGGGGAAGGCTCCCCGGGGCCAGGCTGCCTGGGGGCCCCGCTGGGGAATCCATCATTCTGGCCCCAGGAGGCAGCAGCTTGGAGCAAGCTGAGGGCTCTAGCGGGGAGGGGACCCTCCTCATGCTGGCCACCTGCCCCCCCACTCACCCCTCCTGTCCGACCTGGTGAGCTGAGGTCCTCTGGACGGACCTTGGGAGTCCCACAGAACTGACCTCACTAGCAATCCTGTCCTCTGTGAATCAGGGCCATTTGCCCAGGACTGGGGAACATCGGGGACCCCTGGCACTTCTGGGGTACAAAGCTTTGCCCAGGGTCTCGAGGCCGCTTCCAGCTGGGGGGCAGCACACAGGGGCTCCAGCTCTTTACGGGCGGATCTAGAAAATTCCAGGGTGGCTCTGGCTGGTCTGGCATGGCGCTCACTGGAGCTGCATCTCTGCGTTTTCGCACAGTGCTCCTGGAGCCCAGAAGGGGAATTCTGGCCCTGGACCCGGCTCCCAGCTCTGGCTAACAGCCCCTTGGGCCTCGCTATGGTGGTGCAGTTGGAGGGACTGGCTTGTTGATGCACTCAGCTGGCTCATGAGGTAGGGGAAGGGGCAGGGTCCTGGGTACAAAGGAGAATGTCCTCAGGGGCCGTGGGCAGGAGGAAAAGGCCAGCAGATTTGGAGAGTGCTGGGCCGCTCCCACCCATCCCGGCTCGCCCCACAAAGGCCTGGAGGCCCGCCCAGGACTGCTGCCGAGGCTCTAGGTGCCAAAAGCCAGGTATTGGGTGCAGGGCGGCCTTCCTGCCTGCCCGCCCCTGCACTCGACTAACGTGGTGGAGTGGCTGGAGGACAAGTTGGCCCTTGGCTTGTTCCCCCGCCAAGCCCCCAGAAGTCAGAAAACCTCGCGCAACACAACCACAGCCATCCTCAAGGTCCGGATCCCACAGCGGGACACAGCCCGATTCCAGCAGCGCCCGCGCTGATATCTCAAAGCCTAGTATACCACAAACTCTGTGGGAGTCAGAGGCTGGTAGGACAGAGAGAAGAGAGAGAGAGAGAGAGAGAGAGAGAGAGAGAGAGAGAGAGAGAGAGAGAGAGAAGATAAAGAGGAGAAAAAGAGATAAAGAGCCTACCATGAAGGAGGGATGGGGAGGGGGAGGGAATCGGGGACATTGGTGGTGGGAAGGGTGGAGAGATGGGTACTGAAACACTGTAACTACCCAAACGTGAGCATCTTGTAATTGTATATCTCACAACGGTATAATAAAATATTAAAAAAAAAAAAAAAAAAGGCCCGCAGATACCTGCCTCCTTCCCAAGGATGCTCAAGAACGCTTAGCTTTGGGGGAGGCGTCACCTGAATGCATCTTATTCCTTGTTGTGTGGGGTCACACCCAGTAGTGCTCAGGGTCCATTGGCCTGGGGCTTTCGCTCAGGCATCTCCCTGGCCCAGCCAGCCTGTGGACATCCAGCCTGGACAGGTAGGTTCCAGGATCCCCGAGCCGGCACTAGTCAAGCCGCTGTCCCTAGAGAACAGACCAGCAGGTAGTGGGGGGGGGGGGGGGGGGGCAACTGTTCCCCCAAGCTTCAGGGTTGGCGTTTTACCTAGTTACTATTTTTCTGGCTCACTGCTCAGGGGTCACTCCTGGTGGGCTTCAGGAGACCTAATTGGATGCTGTGGATTGAACCTGGGTCAGCTGGGTGCAAGGCAACACCTCCACACTGTACTATCGCTTTGGCTCACACTGGGCGGTGCTCAGGGGTGACTCCTATCTCTGCACTCAGGGATCACTCCTGGGGTGCCAGGGACTGAACCCATGCCAGGCAAGCACCCTCCCTGCTGTTCTATTACTTTGGCTCCCCCATAACTTCTTATGCTGACCATCCTGTCCCCCTACATCTAGGCAGAAAAGTTTGTCCAAATCTTGAATGTCTATAGCCAGTATGTGGCCATCCGGGGTCCCCGTGTCTTTCAGGGGCGGGAAGGAGTTGGCATTAGCTAAGCCACTATCCCTGGGGAACACCAACAGATAGTGGGGGGGGCAACTGTTCCCCCAAGCTTCACAGCCCTGAGCACTGCTGGGTGTGACCCCACAAAACAAGGAATGAGGGCCGAGCGATAGCCCAGCGGGTAGGGCGTTTGCCTTACGCGTGGCCGGCCTGTGCCGGCCTGGGTTCGATCCCCGGTATCCCATATGGTCCCCCCGAGCACCGCCAGGAGTAATTCCTGAGTGCAGAGCCAGGAGTAACCCCTGAGCATCGCCGGGTGTGACCCAAAAAGAAAAAAAAAAACCAAGGAATGAGATGCATTCAGAGGTGGGGGCTGTGGACCCACAGCAGCCAGAGGTCAATTTTTTAATTTTAAAAAATGGGACTCGCTGGGGCTGGAAGCGATAGCCCAGCGGGTAGGGCATTTGCCTTGCACGCAGCCGGCCTGTGCCAGCCTGGGTTCGATCCCGGCATCCCATATGGTCCCCGGCACCGCCAGGAGTAATTCCTGAGTGCAGAGCCAGGAGTAACCCCTGAGAATCGCCGGTGTGACCCAAAAAATAAAAATAAAAAAATGGGACTCTGGGTCAGAGCAATAGCATAACGGGTAGGCGTTTGCCTTGTATGTGGCCAAGCCGGGTTTTATCCCAGGCATCCCATATGGTCCCCTGGAGCACCACCAGGGAGTAATTCCTGAGCACAGGGAGCCAGTAGTAACCCCTGAGCACTTCTGGGTGTGACTCAAAAGGAAAGAAAAAGCGATTCTTTAAATTTCCTTTTGAGTCACACCTCTCAATGCTCAGGGGTTACTCCTGGCTCTGCATTCAGGAATTACTCCTGGCCGTGCTGGGAAAGGGAGGGGGACCATATGGGATGCCAGGGATCGAACCGGGTCAGCTGCTGTGCTATTGCTCCAGCCCCCAAGCTGGATTGAAGGAGCAACCATGGCATGTTCCTGAATTTTTTTTAATGGGTGACACCTGGCGATACTTATGCTTACTCCTGGCTCTACACTCAGGAATTACTCCCTGGCAGTGCTCAGGGGACCATATGGGATGCTGGGGATTGAATCCAGGTCACTGCGTGCAAGGTAAATGCCCTCCCCGCTGTGCTATCGCTCTGGCCCTTGTTCCTGAAATTTCTAACAGGGATTTGCTGCCAGTCTTGTCCCTGAGAATAAAAGGAAAAGAAAAGTGGGGAAAAGGGAAGGAAGAGGGTGTCTGCTATATATATCTGGGTTTTGGTTACATCCGGTGATGTTTGTCTGTATATTTGTTGTTTGTATATTTATGTACTTGTTTGTGTGTGTGTGTTTGGTTTTGGTCACATCCGGCGATGCTTAGGAGTTGCTCCTAGCTCTGTACTCAGAATTGCAGGCGGAGTGATAGCCCAGCGGGTAGGGTGTTTGCCTTGCATGCGGCCGGCCTGTGCCGGCCCGGGTTCGATCCCGGCTTCCCATATGGTCCCCCAAGCACCGCCAGGAGTGATTCCTGAGTGCAGAGCCAGGAGTAACCCCTGAGCATTGCCGGGTGTGACCCAAAAGAAAAAAAAAAAGAATTGCTCTTGGTGGTGCTCAGGGGGACCATATGGGATGCCGGTAATAGAACCCGGTAGGGGGCCAGAGCGATAGCACAGCGGGAGGGCGTTTGCCTAGCACGCAGCTGACCCAGGTGCCGCTGACCCAGGTTCGATGCCCGGCATCTCATATGGTCCCCCCGAGCTCGCCAAAGAGTAATTTCTCAATGAAGAGCCAGGAGTAACCCCTGAGCGTCGCCGGGTGTGACCCAAAAAAAAAAAAAATCAGGGCTGATACTGGAGATGGGGGGTGGGCAGGGGTGAGCAGGTCCCAGCAAACCCAAGGGGGCTCCCCACGTTCCTGGGATTGGCGGGACCTGACCAGTGCCCCTTGGTCCTGTGCCCACAAATCATGGCCCTGCCCCCACCCTTTTTTTTTTTTTTGCTTTTTTTGGGTCACACCCGGCGATGCTCAGGGGTTTTTCCTGGCTCTGCACTCAGGAATCACTCCGGCGGTGCTCGGGGACCATTATGGGATGCCGGGATTGAACCCGGGCCGGCATGGGCGGCCGCGTGCAAGCAAACGCCCTACCCTAGGGCTATCGCTCAGGCCCCTGCCCCCCACCTTTGGTAAGACTTTGCACTGGTGTGTCTGGGCAGCAGCCATCAATGGCTGCAGCCCCCATCGGGTGCTTGAAGCAGACAGGCCAGTGGTGGGTGAGTGGACAACTGCCCAGTATCTACCACATGCCCGCAGGGACCACAGGGCTTTAGTGCTTGGGACACTCACAGGGGAGGCCGGCAGGGGTGGGCAGGGAGCACCCAGGCTTGGACTGCTGGGCAGAGACAAGGAGGAAGAGCTGTGGGCAGCCTCGTCCCCTCCCCACTGCCCAGGTGCCTGAGACCGCCTGCACCACGTGTTGTGACGCGGCTCAGAACAGCCGTCATCTCATCGCGGGACCCAAGGGCCACTCCACTGTTCACCAGGTCCTGTACTGGCGGCCCGGCCAGCTGGCGTCTGCACATTAAAGCACTGGTAGGGCATCGCGGGGCTGGTGCTGCGTGCTGCCCTCTCCTCGCCCGGGGAGGACGGCAGGTGGGCTGAGTCCCCTCCCCTTCCCCAGTCCCCCTTGCACACACGCACTCAGTGCTTACACACTTATGTGCCAGACACTCCTGGAGTGCTTGCCCCGGGAGCTGGGCCCCTCCCCCATCTTCCACGGTGGTGCACCTACCTGGAAACCACTTGAGGGATTGCTCACGGCGCAGCTGCACCCCAGGCCCAGGCAGGCGCTGTGCCCCGAGGCACCTTCCGAGACCCCCCTCACTCTCAACCCAGGCCCTGAGAATCTGATCCAAGCCAACTCCTCACTCTCCTTCTGGTTCTATCCCTTTCTCCGTCCCAGCAGGGGCTGCCTAGCCACTCTGGGGTCCCCCGTGGTTGCCCCCAAGGACTCAGGCGCTAGAGCAGGTGCGGGCCAGGTGTGTTGTTCAAGTGCAGGATGAACCGGCAAGGGGCGGGAGTGTCACCAACCGCCAGCGGTGCTGAGCTCTCGTGGCTTTTAAAAAGACCAAGGGGCCAATCCCCAAAGCACCTCCTGATTGCCAGATTCCCGGGAGGCGTTCCATGAGTGCAGGATGGCAGCCACCTGGGGCCAGATCCCAAGATCTCACACACAGCGGGATCCTATGCAGATCTCACCCATGCACTAGATCCCACCCACCTGCCTGGATCCCCTCCCGCTAGAGCCCTACACGCAGCTGGGTCTCATGGCAGCGGATCCCGCGTAGCTCAGTTCGGGCCCATCCAACAGAGAACAGCATCTGTGATAAATACATTTATTTCCCCCAAAGGGTCCCGGAACCCTCCCAGCTGGGGAAGGTGAGGGGGTCAGCGGGATGCTGAGGAGTAGACAGCATGTTCACCTCCACGGCCCAGACAGGAGGGTGCTGGGGATACTGCAGAGCCCCCAGGCTGGGCCTGGCCAGGGTGGGGCACCCCTCAGTAGACCACCTCGTACACCGTGGCCTTCTTGTCCCCGGAGCCTGTCACGATGTACTTGTTGTTCCCGGATATGTCGCAGCTGAGAACCGAGGATGACTCCTTGGACTGCGGCAGAAGGGGTGAGGGGAGAGAAGGCGGGGGTGGCAGGCGGGGGAGGTGCGTCCCCCACTCTCCAGAGCACAGATCTTGCCTCAAGTGCAGAGCCAAGCGGCAGCGCCATGGGGTTGGCGCTGGGACCAGGCCTGGTCACGGACTGGTCCCAGGAAGGGTTTAGGACGGGGAGGAGAGGGAGACGATGCCAGAGAGGGAAGGGCCCATGACTCGCTCAATGATCCTTGCAAAGGGCTGGGGAGATGGTCCAACAGGGAGGGTGTCTGCCTCGCAAAGTTCCTTTCCCCCAATGCCAAAGGGTCCCTTGAGCCAGGGTAAGCCCTGAGTGCCGGGGGCGCAGGGCATGTTCCTTGCACATATGTGGCCCTGGCCTGCACCCCGAATCCTGCACGGCGCCCACATGGCGGCTGCGACCCTGCTGCCTCGACCTCGGCCCCAGTAAAGCGGGTGAGTTTAGGTCCCAGCATCAATAATAAAAGCAGCAGTGCGCGGCCCCCTCCTGAGCAGCGTCTCTGCGGCCCTGCGCTGGGCATACCTGGAAAATGCTGGCTCCATACGGCGTCCTCCAGGCATTGAGCAGGTTGTCCTTCCCGGTGCTCACGAACCACCGCCCTGAGGGAAGGAGCAAGCAGTTCCCGAGGAGCGCCCGGGGACGAAGACCCCAGCACAGAGGTATAGGAAGGCGCCCCGGGCGCGGCGTAGACACGGCCAGGGCGGAGCGAGGCGGTCTGGGGGCGTGGCTAGGGGCGTGGCTGTGCGGAGAGCAAGACCCAGATGGCCTTGGGGCGTTTGTAAGGAGCATAGCTGTGTGGAGTGCAAGACCCTGAGGGCCTTGGGGCGTGGCTAAGGCAGAACGCTGGAAATCCCAGCAGAAGACTGGTGCCTGCTCGCGGGTGCCCCTGGTTCCAGCCTGGGCACCAACAAGAGAGACCCCAGAGCCCTGAGCCAGATGTGGCCCCCCTCTCCAGCCAAAAGAGGACGTAGGTTACCCCTGCAATTCAGGAAAAGCACCTTCAGTGACAGGCATTTCCTAAAATGGATCCGAATTTCTTTTCATTTTTGCTTGGTTATTGGCCCACACCCGGCTGTGATCAGAGCTTAATCCTGAGGGGCAAGCACTAACCTCTACTCTGCTCTAGTCCTGCTTTGAGATGTCAGTGCTAAGTCAATGACAGGCCTCTTTGGAACAAAGGCTGTGGGTCTTCCCGACACACACTGAATGGAGCATCCATCTCTCACGGATGTGTGTTTCTCAGTTTTGAATTTGGGGCCACACCGGGCCTTGTCTCAGGGACCAATCCTGGTGATGCTCAGGGACCCAATGAGATGCCAGGGACCAAACCCAGCTTTGCTGCATGCAAGCGTTTACCTGCCATTCTGTGGTCTCTGGTCCCAGTGTGAGTTTTTTTTTTTTGGCTTTTTTTGGGGTCACACCTGGCAATGCTCAGGGGTTTCTCCTGGCTCTGCACTCAGGAATTACTCCTGGCAGTGCTCGGAGGAGCATATGGGAAGCGGGGATTGAACCCGGACCGGCACAGGCCGGCCGCTGCAAGGCAAACGCCTACCCGCTGGGCTATCGCTCTGGCCCCAGTTTTGCTTTTTGGGTCACACCCAGTGATGCTGTGGAGTTACTCCTGGCTCTGCACTCAGGAATTACTCTGACGATGCTCAGGGGACCATATGGGATGCTGGGGATCAAACCCAGGTTGCTTGCATGCAAGGCAAACGCCCTTCCCACTGTGCTATCGTTGCGGTCCTCCTTTCCCATTTCTTTCCTCCCATTCAGGTATTTTTTTTTTAATTTTTCCTTTTTGAGCAACAGCAGCAATGCTCAGAGCTACTCCTAGCTCTGTACTCAGGAATTACTCCTGGCGGTGCTCAGAGAACCATGTGGGATCCCTGGATCAACCGTGCAAGGCAAGGCAAACACCCTGCCTACTGTACTACTGCTCCAGCCCTGGTTTGTTTTTTCAATTCTGGGGTTTGTGGTGATATCGGGGATCACACCACAGCCTCAGTCAAGACACGCGGGTGCTCTACCCCTGAACCCCATGTCCCACCCCACCACGTGAGTGGGTTTTGTTTTTATGCTTGACAGGGCAGTGCTCAGGGCCGACTCCTGGCGGTGCTGGGGACCGCGTGGTAGCCAGCTTCTGCACGCAAAGCCCAAGTGCAGTAGGAGTCATCTCTTGCTTGAGGAGTGTTTTGGATTTGCCAGTTGTGTTCGGACATGCATGCAGAGTGCCCGGCACCCCTCCCACACACCCACATACCACAGGAGGCGAACTTGAGGGAGAGCACGCCAGCTCTCATGCAGGTGCAGCTGGTACTTCTCTGGCTTATGCGACATGCAGCACCTCCACGTTGCTGCTCTCCATGCCCACCGCCAGCCAGTCCTGGTTGGGACAGTGGCCCAGGGAAAAGATCTGGGGAAGAAGGAAGAAGTGGGGATCTGGGGGGGTGGTGAAGCGAAAAGGACAGTAGGGAGGGTGTTCGCCTGCCTGCAGACGGCCTGAGGCTTGATCCCCAGCGCCCCATAGTGTCCCCCAAAACCCGCCAGGAGTCAGCAGCTGTGGCCCTAACCCTGAAAGAGAAAATAAAAATGGGAGAGAGCACAAAGGACAGAGCTTCTGCTTTGCATGAAGGACACTGGAGTTTGCTCCCTGGCGACCCCCAGCCCTGCTGGGAGCAACAATTTAGCTGGGAGTGGGGCCCTGAGCATTGTGAGGTTCAGGGAAGGGGCAGACCCTCCCCCTACCAGGCCGTAGGAGTGGGGAGGGAGGGTTGAGGAGAGCCCCAGCTCTCTGGCCGCACCACCCTCCACTGGAGAGGCAGCTGGCCCAGGACCTGGGAGGCAGCAGGCAACCAGTGTCACCTCATTCATATTAATCAGAATTACATGGAACCCTGGGGCCTCGCATCCATTATCCGCCTGAACCGCACCAAGAGCTCAGCCAGCAAGGGGGAGGGAGGCCAACCGGGGACAGCGGCTCCCATGAGCAGATGGTGGTCTGGAGGCTGAGACCATGGCCAGCTCAAGGTCACCCACAGCTAGTCCGCTGGAGGCCAGGCCCTCTGACTCCCAGCCCAGAATATTCGTGACTTGCCTCGCAGTGCCCGGGGCTCTGATTAGCACAGACCATGGCCTTGTCCTTCCACACTCCGCTCCTGGCCAGGCGCAAGGAGGGAAACCCTGTCTGCCCTGCACCTCTCAGACACTGGCAGAGTGACCAGAGCCATGGGGCAAGAGCCAGACACGTGCAGGGGCCGGAGCAACAGGACAGCAGGAGGGGCACTTGTCTTGCATGTGGCAGACCAGGGGTTCGCACCCCAGCACCTCACAGGATCCCTGAGCCCCTGATCCCTGAGGCTGATCCCTGAGTGCAGAGCTAGGAGTAATTCAGCACTGCCTGATATGTTCCCCCAAATAAAAGAAGGTTCCACATGGTTCTCAAGCCACAGAACAACTGCTCTTATGTAAAGACAAGATTGGGGGTCAGTGGAGACAGCTCTTGCCTTGCACACGGCTAACCTGGGTTCTATCCCTGGCACCTCGAAGGATGGGAGGTTCTTGCTCTGGAATCCCTAGGGAGGTACACACCTATCTAAGGTCCAGGAATGGGATATGAGGCCCCCCCATTTCCTTATGAGAGGCTCCCGGAAGCTTAAGAGACTGTACCTCCCTGTCAAGGAAGGAGCATCTGGGATAGATTTTAAAGGCTGAATAGGAGTTTGCAGAGTGGGGACAGGAAGGAAAGAGGAAACAGATGGGGCCGGAGTGATAGCCCTGCGGGTAGGGCGTTTGCCTTGCACGCGGCTGGCCTGTGCCGGCGGGGTTCGATCCCCGGCATCCCATATGGTCCCCGAGCACCGCCAGGAGTGGTTCCTGAGTGCAGAGCCAGGAGTAACTCCTGAGCGTCTCCGGGTGTGACCCAAAAAAAAAAAAAAAAAAGAGGAAACAGATGAGCTTGTCTAGAGGCCCCGAGCGCTGGGAGGACCTGAATGATAGATCAAGGAACTGCCACCTGCCACTGAACCCTAAGGGGGCTGGATGGACGGGGTGGGTCCCAACTCTCTGCTCCAACCCTGAGGGTGCTCCCTGGCACCCACTGCATTCACCACATCCTTCATCCTGGCCTCCCCACACCCTCGAGTCTCTGTCTCAGCTCCTACCCCTCATCCCAGGGTCAGTGGCTCCCCGCACGATGTGTCCAGACTGGAGGGGGTCAGAAACACTCAGAAAAAAGAAAAAGTCCAAAGCAGCAAAAAGAAGAAACCAGAGGAGACAAAAGAAAGAAGCAGGGGAGAGGGGGCCACAGCAATAGCACAGCGGGGAGGGCGTTTGCCTTGCACGTGGCCGACCGGGGTTCGATCCCCGGCATCCCATATGGTCCCCCGAGCACCACCAGGAGTAATTCCTGAGTGCAGAGCCAGGAGTAAGCCCTGAGCATCGCCGGGTGTGACCAAAAAACAAAAAAAAAAAAAAAAAAAAAGAAAGAAAGAAAAAGAAAAGAAGCAGCGGAAAGCAGCAGGAAGATGATCTGAGTGTCTGATCATCAATCAGAGTCAGCTGAGATGTGCAGACCCATGCCTGACCCAAGTTCAATCTCTGGCACCTCATATGGTTCCCCCGGCACCATCAGAACTGACCCCTGAGTGCAGAAACGGGAGTGAGTGAACCCTGAGCATCGCCTGGTGGCCCCAAAAGCAAAAACAAAAAGAATCAGCAACTTTGGGTTTCTGGGTGTGCCCATAGCATTCTGCAGGGAAGCCTGTGGCCTCTGACCCAGGGTCCAGCGACTAAGGAGGGCTCCTTTCCCCGGGCTTCCGGCCGCAGGTGGTACCTGGGAGCTGAAGTCGTGTTGCTGCAGCTGGCGGCCCTCCCGCAGGTCCCAGCAGCGGACCGTGTTGTCCAGGCCCCCTGTCCAGAGCCGTGTGCCGTAGTCAGAGATGTCGATGCAGCTGGCACCGTCTGTGTGGCCCTGGAACTGCCTGATGAAGAGCCCAGAAGTGCTCCCAGTCGGCCACTGGGATCCAAGAGCGCTGCAGGGAAAGGCAAGGGGCTCGCCCTAGCCCTGCGCCCACCCCCTGCCCAGGGTCGCCCGCACCTGACCATGGTCTGGTTCTGCAGGTCCCAGACCACGATGTTGCCGTCGCTGCAGCACGAGAAGCAGACCTTGGCGTCCGGGCTGACAGCCAGGGCGTAGCAGGCCGGGGCTGAGGAGGTCAGCTCCGCCTTGATGCGGGGTGGGTGCCGCCAGGTCCCAAATGGACAAGGTGCTGGCCTCACCGCCCACGATTAGACTCCGCCATCCGGCAGCAGCTTGCAGGAACGGATATAGTTGTCCCGATTCTGGGTAGGGAAGGGGAAGGGGTTCGATTCCCAAACTTAATACCCTGCAGAACTCCTGTGTTCGAGGAAGCCTCACTCCCTGCTTTCCGTGGCCCCACCCCTTTATTCTAAGGCCACGCCCCTCGATGGCCTATAAACCCCGCCCCACTCCATTGCCCTGACAGAGTAACTGCCATTTGGACCCTTCCTCACTGTTCCGCCAGTTCCCCAGGGGCCTGAAGCTCCTACTTCACTGTAGGCGCACCTCACTGCCATTTAAGGTCCCCTACCAGGTAGCCCCTCTGAACTGTAAAATCCTGCAAGCTCCGCCCACTGCCTTAGAGGGCCTATGCCCTGCAAGCCCTGCCCCTCTCCTTTGTAACCCCACCCCTTTCCCTACAACTCCACCCCTCAACTGCATGCCACGCCCCTTTTCCTCTTAAGCCCCACCCCTCCTCATTAAACCCCACGTCTTGAATATTCTTTTAACCCTCCCTTTTTCCTTTTAAGACCCGCCCCACTATCAGGAAAGGGCCTATGCCCTGCGAAGTCCCCACTCTTCTTTGTAATCCTGCCCATTTTCCTGCAACCCCACGCTTAACACTGCATGCCCTCCCATTTTCCTTGTAACCCCCCTTTCTTTTAAGCTCCGCCCTTCACTGTAAGACCCGCCCATTGGAAAGGGCCTATGCCCTGCAAGCCCCGCCCTTCTTTCCTGTGACCACGTCTTTAGCCTGCAACCCGCCCCTTTCCCATAAGCCCCACCTGTCTTCCTCATAACCCGGCCCACTTTCCTTGCAAGCCCCACCCCTTTGCCCTGTAGGCTCCGCCCCTCTCACCAGGCAGTCCAACTGGGCCACAGGGGTCTTGGCGCCCTGGCTGGCCCACGTCCCACACCTTCACGCAGCCCTTGCCACCCGTGTACACGTGCTGCGTGGAGCCGCTGATGGTGACGGCACACCACCTCACCGTGGGCCAGCGTGTGCAGCTGCCGCGCGTGCCTCGGGATGCCAGCGCCCACCAGCGCGTCCGACGGAAAGGCACGGGCTGCATCTGGCCGTCCGCGGACACGTGGAACGAGTAGGCCCTGCTGGGGAGGGGAGTGCTGCAGGGTGGGGGCCAGGGGGTGGCAGCGAGGTGCCTCTACTGCTGGGTTGTGAGGGGGGCTAGCTCAGAGGCCATTAATATGGGGGAACACGGTGGGGCGAGCAGACAGCACCTCCAGGAGACGCGGCTGCTGGGAACCCAGGGGGCAACCTCGAGCAAGTAGCAGCGTGTACCCTCCTCTGGGCGCTGCCACGTTGTGGGAGGCAGTCCACATGGCATTCAGCGCCTACGCAGGGATGTTCCCGGAGGGCAGAGTTCTGGGGGTGCTTGGAGGCAGTGTGCTTTCTGGGGGGGGTGGGCTGTGCTCAATGGTATCCCCCGCCTCACCCGGTACTCACGGCTTGCCACCTGGGATGGTGGGCAGGGAGGAAGAGATGGATGATCCGCGGAGATGCGGGTGAGATTCAAACGCCATCTGTCAAAACGCCAAAAGGGGGGAGGGGTGCTGTCTGTGGTGGTGGGTAAGGATGTGCACCCTGCTTCTCAGCACCCGGCCCCTCCATCTCTCCACTCCTCCCTAGCCACCTCCAGCAGCTGCAATCATGACGTCAGGGCTGGACAGTATAGCAGGGAGGGCTCTTGCCTGCCGCCAACTAAGGGGTCCCTAGCTCACCAGGAGTGATTCCTGAGCAAAGAGCACCCCCAGCTCTTTTTACTCTCTCTCTCTCTCTCTCTCTCTCTCTCTCTCTCTCTCTCTCTCTCTCTCTCTCTCTCTCTCTCTCTCTCTCTCTCTCTCTCTCTCTCTCTCTCTCTCTCTCTCTCTCTCTCTCTCTCTCTCTCTCTCTCTCTCTCTCTCTCTCTCTCTCTCTCTCTCTCTTCCAGCCTTCCTCCAGCCTTCTCTGAGGGTGCCAGATCGGCCCCTCTGCTTGCTTCTGCTCATCTGTCAATAAAGTTTTATTGGCACACGCACAGGCTTTGTTCTGAGCGCTGACAGCTGGGGTCTGCCCAGAATACTTTCTGATGCATTCCAAAGAATGCTTTGTTTGCTTGTATTTTTCTATTTTTTGGTATTTCTTTGCCGACCCCTTTTTCAACCACATCCCTCTCAAAAGCCCACCCGGTCTCCAGTGCCAAGTACGCCATTCCCCGTGGAAGGATGTGGATCCACTATCCCCTGTGGATAAAGCGGCTCCCGGCTCACTCTGCAACTCCAAACTGCTTTCCCTCACTCCCTCTCTCCCTTCTTCTGACTGTCCCTCTCCCTTCCTCTCTCTCCCTTCTCTCTCTCTCTCCTTCTCTCTCTCTTTCTCTCTCTCTCCCCCTCCCTCCCTGTTTCTGTGAATGCCAGAGCCCCCACTGGTATACCCCCAGGGCTTTCTGCAGGGATTTCTGGGATAAGCTAGTAGAGCCACTAAGACTTTCAAATCTCTCACATGCCCTTGCCCAGTCCTCTTTTGTGGGTATCCCCTAGCCACCCCATTGCAGGGCCCTGCAGGCGCCCCCAGACCCAGACTCACCATGGGGGAGCGTCCGTATACCACGGAGCTGCTGGCCTGTGGGGACAGGTGGAGACTCATGTAGGAGCTGGGCACGGAGAGGTCCCCATTCAGAGCACTGTGGGAGGCCAGGCTGAAGGACGTGGTGAAGGGGCTGCCCAGGGCCAGGGGCTCCTGAGGGCTGAGGAAAAGGAGACGGAGGGTCTTCAGGGTCTTTAGAAGCCTGCTTCCACTGCCCTGGAGGACAGCCGGCAGCCCCTGGACCTGTCCAGGACAACACCTGCCCTCTCCCCAGCTTATCCCTCAAAACCCAGCCCAACATTCTTTTGTTTTTTGCTTTTTTGGGTCACACCAGGCAATGCTCAGGGGTTACTCCTGGCTCTGCACTCAGGAATTACGCCTGACAGTGCTTGGGGGACCATATGGGATGCCGGGGATCGAACCCGGTTGGCCGCATGCAAGGCAAACGCCCTCCCGGCTGTGCTATTGCTCCAGCCCTAGCCCAACATTCTTGGGCCTCCGTGCCCTCCCGTCAGCCCCGACCCAGCCATCCTGGGGCCCAGCTCTGTTCTAATATTGATCACAGAAGGCTCCAACATTATGTTTTGTTGGTCATTTTTCGGGAGGGGGAAGGGGAGGGAGTCAGGGAGAATTTCTTCCCGTCACCAGCAAGATTCTACAAGGGCAAGTTTCAGGGTGCTGATCTCTTCCTGGGTGCCCAGAGCCAACAGGCCCTATGACTATCATAAGCAGCACCGTCCTCTATGTTCCAGCTGGAAAAACGGATTGGAGGGACTGAGTCACCGTTCCCAGGACCCAGAGTTACAAGGTCAGGGTTGGCCCGACACACCACTCTGTCCGATATGAAGCCAGTCTTGGGGTCAGGGAGGTCACCCCAAGGGCTGGAGCACGGGGGGCCTGGGTTCAGTTCTCGGCACAGCTAGGAGTGACCTATATGCATCGAGCCGGGAGCACTATGCCCTGAGCACTGTCCCACTTGGCTCCCAAATCCAAATGTAGGCAAAGAAAGCTCCTTCCAGGAGCGGGAGTGACAGGACAGCGGGAGGGTGCTTGCCTTGCTCTGGCTGGGCCCAGCATCCCCTGAGCCCCACCAGGAGTGATCACTGAGCACAGAGCCAGGAGTCAATCCTGAGCATTGCTGGGGGTGGCTCCCTGCCCCCAGAAGAGAAGCTCCTCCTTCTAGCACTTTCCCCTCCCGAAGCCTCATTTTCCCCACCGGTCCTGCCTAGACAATGAGGCATCATCGGAGGCCCGCACAAAGGCAGCCCCTGTCTTTGTTTTTTTTGTTGTGATGTGGGGATCGAACCAGGGGCCTCATGATCTGTGAAAGCCAAGTGTTGCTCTGGCCGCTGGGACAGAGGCACCATCCCACCCGCCTCCCACCCTACCTCCAGACCACTTCCGAGGAGGCTGGGACCCCCTGGCTAGCAGCAGGGGAGCACTGCGGGCGGCACCCACCGATGCTCTCTGTGGAAGGCATGGGCTTGGCAGCGAGCTGGCGGAGCTGGCTGGCTGAGCTGGGCCCGGGCGTCGATGCCTCCTGGGGCGGGAAGAATCACAGGACTTGGGGGCAGGGGTGCCAGCAGGAAGATCGTTCTGCGGAAACAGGGCAAAGCTGCAGCCTGGAGACACGCACACATGCACACATGCGCACGCACACACACGAACCAGGAGTGATAGGACAGCGGGGAGGGCACTGACTGTGCACACACACAGCTGACCTGGGTTCCATCCCCAGCATCCCATAGGGTCCCCTGAGCACCGCTAGGAGTGGTCCCTGAACAGAGAGCCCTGAGCACAGTGCCAGGAGTCAGCCCTGAGACAGAGCTGGGAGTCAGCCCTGAGCACAGAGCCAGGAGTCGGCCCTGAGCACAGTGCCAGGAGTCAGCCCTGAGACAGAGCCGGAGTCAGCCCTGAGCACAGAGCCGGAGTCGGCCCTGAGCACAGGCCGGAGTCAGCCCTGAGCAGAGCCGGAGTCGCCCTGAGCACAGAGCCGGGAGTCAGCCCTGAGCACAGAGCCAGGAGTCAGCCCTGAGCACAGAGCCAGGAGTCAGCCCTGAGCACAGAGCCAGGAGTCATCCCTGAGCACAGAGCCAGGAGTCGGCCCTGAGCACAGAGCCAGGAGTCGGCCCTGAGCACAGAGCCAGGAGTCAGCCCTGAGCACAGAGCCAGGAGTCAGCCCTGAGCACAGAGCCAGGAGTCGGCCCTGAGCACAGAGCCAGGAGTCGGCCCTGAGCACAGAGCCAGGAGTCGGCCCTGAGCACAGAGCCAGGAGTCGGCCCTGAGCACAGAGCCAGGAGTCGGCCCTGAGCACAGAGCCAGGAGTCGGCCCTGAGCACAGAGCCAGGAGTCGGCCCTGAGCACAGAGCCAAGAGTCAGCCCTGATCACAGAGCCAGGAGTCAGCCCTGAGCACAGAGCCAGGAGTCAGCCCTGAGCACAGAGCCAGGAGTCAGCCCTGAGCACAGAGCCAGGAGTCGGCCCTGAGCACAGAGCCAGGAGTCGGCCCTGAGCACAGAGCCAGGAGTCGGCCCTGAGCACAGAGCCGGGAGTCGGCCCTGAGCACAGAGCCAGGAGTCAGCCCTGAGCACAGAGCCAGGAGTCAGCCCCTGAGCACAGAGCCAGGAGTCAGCCCTGAGCACAGAGCCAGGAGTCGGCCCTGAGCACAGAGCCAGGAGTCGGCCCTGAGCACAGAGCCAGGAGTCAGCCCTGAGCACAGAGCCGGGAGTCGGCCCTGAGCGCAGAGCCAGGAGTCGGCCCTGAGCAAAGAGCCAGGAGTAGGCCCTCATCATCACCCAGTGTGGCCCCCAAACAAAACAAACTGAAGAATCAGGAAGACCTGCCTTGTGGACTTACGCGGGTATCCTGGGTAGAAGTGATGTGTCTGTGGGGGAGATGGGGTCTCAAAAGAAGGCAACTGAGGCTGGAGAGAGCCCTGGGTAGTGGGATTAGGGGCACTCGCCCTATCCAGGGTCCTACAGGGTCAGTCCTTGATGCTGCATAGACCCAGGAATCAGTCCTAAGCACTGCTGGGTGTGGCTCTCAAATCAACTAATATTTCCGGAGCATTCCCAATTGGTGCAAGAGACACTTGGTTCCCTAGGAAGGAGGGAGGGCTTGGGTTGGGGTCAGTACAGTGCTCAGGACTTACTCCTGGTTCTGGGCTCAGGGATAAATTCTGGCAGTGTTCAGGGAACCCCATGGAATGCCGAGGATCAAGGCCGGGTGGGCCACGAGCAAGGCCAGCACCCTCCCTGCTGTACTATGGCTCTGCCCCCAATGTGTTTCTTTACAGTCTCCTCCCTTGTGGTTGTGATTTTGTGCCACATCTGGCAGTGCCGGGGGGTGGGGATGGGGAGGAACTGCCAGGTCTGTGCTAATCAGTCAGTGCTCAGAGACCCGTGGGATGTTGGGAATGGAACCTGGGGGGCCCCAACAGTTGTCACTGCGGGCCCAGCCTGGCTGGTCTCTGACTGTCCCTGGGTAAGAGGAACCAAGATCTGTTTCCAGCCCCCAACAAACATGTGAGTGTCCTTCCCCACTGGCCCCTTACCAGGACAAGTTCCTTGGTTCTGGGGAGTGGGGAGCCGAGGCTGGAGGCCAGGGAAGCCGGACTGTCCACAAGGTCGCGCCGGGTGGGAACGCAGATGGGCGCCTTTCCCGCAGGGCGTGGTAGCAGGGCTGGGAGGCTCCGAGGGCTGGTCCTGGGTTCCAGGGGGTGATGTGGGCAAGGAAGGGGGCCGAGGTCCCCCTCCCTAGCCCCTAAGCACCCCCTCCACCGCGGGCAAACCTCCAGATCCTTGGCTGTGGGTGCAACAGTGCCCTACACCGCACATAGTGGTGACTGAACAGCTGGGGATGGGGCCGCCCGAAGGTCACGCAGGGGACCCAGTATTGGAAGCGGGTGCCGGGGCGTCCGAATGCACGCCCCTCTGAGCCACCCTGCTGTGGTCCACGGCTAGTGAAGACCAGGCCTCAGTTTCCCCAGCTGCACTGTGACCAGGCTGTCCATTGCCCTGTGGGTTCTGCATCCTCTTTACTTCCCCTCACTCCCCTCACTACAGAGAGACCAGCCCCCCAACTCCAGAAAAGTTGCCCCTTATCCCAAGAGTTCCCGTTCCGGCCCCCACAGCCCACGCAGCCAGGGGGCAGTACAGGCACCAACACCCCGACCCCACTCACCTCGCTCCACCACCAGGTTATAATCACTCTTGTCTTCGTCACTCTCCTGGGTGGGGACAGAGGGAGCAACTGGTCAGATGCTCCCCAACATCTGAGACGGGGTGCGGGACCCACTGAGGTCCCCCTCCCTGGACATGCCGGATTCTGGGATGCCAGCATGCAAGGATTCGGGAAGGCACCCAAGTTGGAGGAGGAGAGAGATAAGCCCAAGGTGGTCCTGGGAGACCCCAGCCGCTCGCCAGCCCCCCCACTCACGTATGGCCCCGAGACCCCAGACGCTCGCCAGCCCCCCACTCACGTATGGCCCCGAGACCCCCAGCCACTCGCCAGCCCCCCCACTTACGTATGGCCCCGAGACCCCCAGCCACTCGCCAGCCCCCCCACTCACGTATGGCCCCAAGACCCCCAGCCGCTCGCCAGCCCCCACTCACGTATGGCCCCGAGACCCCCAGCCGCCAGCCCCCACTCACGTATGGCCCCGAGACTTCCTTCTCCTCCGCTCTCGGCTTCCCACTGCCCCCCCAGACCACTGGGCCGCTCTTCATCCACCGACTCAGGGGCGAGGGTGACACACTCTGCAGCCAGGAAGGGGGTGAGGGGGGGGGGCGGCACAAGGGCCGTGTTACGTCCAGGCCCCAGGGGTCCCCCTGCCCACCAGCCACTCTCCCCCAAGCCAAACACCAGGGCAGGGTCTAAAGTGCCGGCCTGCGGGGCGCGGGAGCGATAGCCTAGCGGGTAGGATGTTTGCCTTGCACATGGCCGGCCTGCACTGGCCCAGGTTCGATCCCGGCATCCCATAAGGTCCCCCGAGCACCGCCAGGAGTAATTCCTGAGTGCAGAGCCAGGAGTAACCCCTGAGCGTCACCGGTATGACCCAAAAAAGCAAAAAAATAAATGAATGAATGAATGAATGAATGAATGAATAAAAATAAAGTGCCGGCCTGCATGCAGTCCGCGCAGTGCAGCCCCGAGACCCACCAGGTCTCCCCAAATCCTCTCTGAGATCCTTGTAGCTGAAACTACGACAGGATGAGGACTGGGGCATGGCGCGCCCAGAGGGATGGACCGAAGGCCTCAAACTGCTTTTTATTGAGGGGGTCACATGGGCAGTGCTCAGGGCTGACTCCCAGCTCTGTGCTCAGAGACCACTCCAGGATGCCGGGGATCAAACCTGGGTCGGCACGTGCAAGGCCAGCAGCGCCCTCCCCGCTGTATAATCGGCTCTTCCACGCTGCCACCACAATTACCTCCCCCAGCTGCCCGATTCCCTGAGCACTGTGGGGTGGGGCCTGGCCTTCAGGACAGCCAGCAGGTAACCCTGGTACTGACCTGTGGACGGAGCCCTGAAGCTCACTTGGGAGATGACCCCCCAAAGAAAAGAAAAACACCAGCAAAAAAAAGAAATCAGAATCTAGTCTAGAGGCATGTCCTGCATACAAAGGCCCCACTCGCCCGGTCTGAAGGTGGCGCAGGGGTTGTCCCTTCAACGAATGGGGCCCCATTAGCTCAGCCCAGCCACACGCAGACAGAAAGCAAGTCTCAGAAGAGGGAAGGTCCACCTTCACTCACCCTGCTTGGGGCTCTCTCCACTGGCAGATTCAGGGGGCCAGGTGAGGGCGGGACACAGAGAAGGAAAAGGAATGAGGACTTCATTGACCCATTCACGGCTATTTTGGGGTTCACAGTTTTGTACTGACATCACTGTTGCACCCCCGTGGAGATGCACCCTCCTCGCCACTGGGATAGTCCCGCCAAGGTCCCGCCCCAAACTCCTCCCTTCCCAGCTGCATGGCTCACGTCAGAAAGTTCTGGAAAGGACAGTTCCCACCCCTCATTATTGTTTTGGTTTGTTTGAGGGCCACTCCCGGGGATGCTCAGGGCTGACTCCTGGCTCTGCACTCGGGGATCACTCCTGGTGCGGTTCAGGGGCCCCTATTGGTTGCTGGGCACTGAAGCCGGGTTGGCCATGTGCAAGGCAGGTGCCCTCCCCACTGTCCTGTCGCTCAGGCTCATCCAGACCCCAGTTTGCAGCCCACCGTGCCAAAGAGGCACTCGCGCCCCCCCTCCTTCCCACACCGTCACAAGGAAGGATGAGGTGGAGCCCGAGCCACTTTACAGTGCCCAGAGAGGTTTAGCAACTTGCCACAGGACACAGAGCGAGTGAGGAATAGATGGGGTCAGAGTCCTGGGCTCCCGTTCCCTTGCTCCTAGGGGCAAGAAGCTGGACCCTCTCTCCACCACACCCCTCTGCTCCCTGAGGTGCCCCGGCTCACTCACCTCGGGAGCCCTCGGCCTCCACGCTGCCTCGCTCTTCCTTGGCGGCGGTGGCCAGCTGGGCCTGAGCTGCCAGAGCCCCCGACAGGGCACCGAGAGGGCCCCGGACAGGGCCAGCAGCCCCGTGGCACTACTGCCCACTCAGCCCAGCTGGGCGAGGTGTGAGGGGCACCGCAGGGGCGTGGTGGGACAGAGGCTGGAGCTGCTGCTGCTGGAGAGGAGACAGGTGGGCCGGGCCGGGCAGGGACCCACCCCCCCCCCCCCTGCAGGATCCCCGGGGACTGACGGCCCCCCATGCACTGCGGGACTCACCCCAATGAGGCTGTTCAGTTCCCCCACGGTCACCTGCTTGGCGCGGTCCACGGCCTGCAGAACCTGCTGCTGGTGCTGGACAGGGGGTCATGGGGGTCAGGGGATGGGTGGCTCAGGGCTCGGGAGAAGGGGACACAGGGGATCAGGGGAGACAGGGCGGGGCACGGGAGGCCCCCTCCCAGCCCCAGTTCTCATGGTTTCTCCCACCTTCAACCCAGAAACCAGAGAACGGAACCGAGAGACAGCCCAGGGCAGCGGGACCCAGAGAGACGGCACAGGGGCAGGCGGGAGCTTGCCCAGGTCATGGCGACCAGGGTGTGATCTCGGCACCCCACAGGTCTCCCAACCCCATCAGGAGTCAGCCCTGAGCCCCCTCCAGTGTGGCCCTGAACACTCCCCCAAAACTCCAGGGCGGGGCAAGCACTGTGTCTGTTCTTTCTTTGTCTGGGGCACAGCGCAAGGCGTCCAATCAGGGAACACCCTGGGGCGCAGACAGTCCTGGCCACTCTGAGAAGTTCACAGACACGGCACAGAGAGGGCCAGAGGCCTCTCCGGGTCACACAGCAGCCCCCGCACCCCAACTGCAGGGTCTGGAACCCTGTGCTCTCCCCTGCCTGCTCACCTCCCTGAGGACCCCCCACCCCACCCAACTCCTGGGTCAGGAAGGGGACGACCCTATTCCTCCCCCGCCAGCTCACCTCCTGGGTCAGGAAGGGGATGATCTGGGCACAGATGCCGCTCAGCCGCTTCACGATCTCTCGCCTGCAGGGAGCAGCCGGTGTTTGGGTTTGGGGGGCCACACCCAGCTGTGCTCAGGGCTGGCTCCTGGCAGGCCTGGGGGCCTGGGTGCCAGGCATGACGCCCGAGGCTCAGCTCTCTTGGGAGGAGGCCTGGGGAGACTCTCCCAGCCTCAGGGCTTACAGGCAGCCCCAGAACCTCACGACTCTGCAAAATTTCGGGGTGGGATAGGGGGTCCCCTTACAGTGCAAACAGGAGCCAAGGCAGAGCACCTGGGATGAAGGCGGCTGGCTCAGGGGTCCACCTGCTACCCCTACATACTGCCTGGGGGCACGCTCAGAGCTCTGGGCTTTTTCCCAGGGTCACACCTGGCGGTGCTCAGGGGTCACTCTTGGCTCTGCCCATACACACCCCTGCACACCCTGCCCACAGGACACCTCTGCCCACAACACACCTGCATGCTACACCCTGCTCTACACCCCGTCCACGGCCCATGAAACCCATTATACCCCTGCCCACAGCACACCCTGTCTCTACACCCCTGCCCACAGCACACTCTGCCTACTACACCCCAGCCCACGGACACCCCGCCCACTACACCCCCTGCACACAGCACACCCTGTCTCTACACCCTGCACACAGCACACTCTGCCTACTACACCCCAGCCCACGGACACCCCGCCCACTACACCCCTGCACACAACACACCCTGTCTCTACACCCCTGCACACAGCACACTCTGCCTACTACACCCCAGCCCACGGACAGCCCGCCTACTACACCCCTGCACACAGCACACTCTGCCACTACATCCCAGCCCACAGACACCCCGCCCACTACACCCCTGCACATAGCACACCCTGTCTCTACACCCCTGCCCACAGCACACTCTGCCTGCTACACCCCAGCCCACGGACAGCCCGCCCACTACACCCCTGCAAACAGCACACTCTGTCTCTCACCCCTGCCCACAACACCCCAGCCAACGGACACCCCGCCCACTACACCCCTGCACACAGCACACCCTGTCTCTACACCCCTGCCCACAGCACACTCTGCCTGCTACACCCCAGCCCACGGACAGCCCGCCCACTACACCCCCTGCAAACAGCACACTCTGTCTCTCACCCCTGCCCACAACACCCCAGCCCACGGACACCCCGCCCACTATACCCCTGCACATAGCACACCCTGTCTCTACACCCCTGCCCACAGCACACTCTGCCTGCTACACCCCAGCCCACGGACAGCCCGCCCACTACACCCCCTGCAAACAGCACACTCTGTCTCTCACCCCTGCCCACAACACCCCAGCCCACGGACAGCCCGCCCACTACACCCCTGCACACAGCACACCCTGTCTCTACACCCCTGCCCACAGCACACTCTGCCTACTACACCCCAGCCCACGGACACCCCGCCACTACACCCCTGCACACAGCACACTCTGCCACTACATCCCAGCCCACAGACACCCTGCCCACTACACTCCTGCACACAGCACACCCTGTCTCTACACCCCTGCACATAGCACACTCTGCCACTACATCCCAGCCCACGGACACCCTGCCCACTACAACCCCGCACACAGTAACCCTGTCTCTACACCCCTACACACAGCACACTCTGCCTACTACATCCCAGCCCATGGCATACCCTGCCCACTACACCCCTGCACACAGCACACCCTGTCTCTCACCCCTGCCCACAGCACACCCTGGCTGCTACATCCCAGCCCACGGCACACCATGTCCACTACACCCCTGCACACAGCACACTGTCTACTACACCCCTGCACTCAGCACACTCTGTCTACTACACCCCTGCACACAGCACACCCTGTTTCTACAACCCTGCTCACAGCATACTCTGCCTACTACATCCCAACCCACGGCATACCCTGCCCACTACACCCCCTGCACACAGCACACCCTGCCAAGTGCTGCTCTTTCTTCCCACAGTCCATCTGTCTTCTGATAAGCGGGGACTAGACAAGTCTCTTCCGGAGGGCTCTGAGCAGCTCCAGTACTGTCCGGGCAGGGGCTGGGGGGAGCACAACCGGGGGCAGCAGTCTGGGGAGGCTGTGCTGACTGCAGCCCTGAGGGGCTCCCGCGGGAGTGGGGCTGAAGCGGCGGGAACCTGTGCCGTGAAGGGCTGGGAGGGTCCTGAGGGCTGGACACAGGCTGTGCGTGGGGGGTGGCTGGGACCCGGCACTGCACGTGTTCCCCAAGCACTGGCAGGAGCGATCCCCAAGCAAAACGTGGGAGCCCTGAGCACCCCGAAGCAGCACGAGAGGGAAAGGCAGCTGATGGCATGTTTCCCCGGCAGGCTGTGGGTGCTGGCGGCCTGCAAAGGCTGGGCGGAGGGAAGGCGCAGGGGTGAGTGCGCGTCGGCCCGATTGCCAGTTTTGGGGGCGCTGTGTGCTGTGTGTCGGGCAGGCTTGGGTCCCCACAGGAAGGCAAAGTCAGGCTCCCGGAGCCTGGATCCCCCATAAACAGGTCTATTCCGGGCCTCCCAGGAGACTACAACAGGCTGCAGGCAGGCCAGCCACTGCCTTCCCCCGCACACGGCAGAGGCCACATATACCCAGAAAAGCATGCCTCAGGGTCCTGGGCTCATGGGAAGCACTGGGTATACTTCAGCCCCTGAAGAGCGGGCTCAGGCGTCAGCGAGGGCCGCGGCTGGGGGAGACACGTGCGCAGGGCTGAGTGCGAGCCGGGTTCCAGCCCCAAAGCAAACATACAGACCTCCCACATTACAGGCCAGTCTAAGACCCTCATGCACCCAAGCTCCAGCCCTCAGGCCAGCAGTGCCCCTGGACTCAGACCCGCCTCCATTGCTGCTGCACAGGAACTGACCTCCTAGGCACCTGTCTGTCCATCTGTCCATCTGTCCATTCACTCATCCATCAGTCCCTCTGTCCATCCATTCATCTACTTTTCTATCCATCCACCCACCCATCCATCTGCCCATCCATCCACCCACCATCCATCCATCCGGTCCACTATCTGTCCAACTGTTTGCCCATTCACCCACCCACCTGACCACCCACCTGTCCACCATCCATTTATCCACTGATCCATCCAGCCTTCCTGTATCAGTTCACCCATCCATCCACCTATTCATCTTTCCTTTCTTCATTCTCCTGTTCTGTCCATCTATCTGTCCACCCACACATCCTTCCCCTCCATCCGCCCGGCTCTCGCCTGCCCCTCCTCATCGGGCCACATGTTGGAAGTTCAGAAACTGTTCTTTTCCTCGCCTGGACCCACAGCATGCTGGAACAGAATCAGTGCCCCAGGCAGGCTGGCGGTCAGCACCGCTGGCCCTTGCCTCGCTCACCTGTTTATGCATTTCAATGTTGAGTCCGTAGGACATCTCGTAGTACTGTAAGGGAGAGCAAGGACCAGTGCTCAGCTGGCTGGGGCGGGGCAGCTGGGTCTTCTTGGAGCCCACTTCCACGGCGTCCCAGAGGGGGGCCCAGAGGAGCAAGCTGGCGCCCCTCTCCAGGGAGTGGACAGGAGGCCGTGAGAGCACGCTGACCCCGGAAAAGATGCAGCCAGACCGGAAGGTGAGGTGGGGGAGGCAGAGCGGGGGGTCCCAAACATGCGGCACGGACCCACTGTCACCCCCAGCTTCACCCCCTTACCATGACATAATGCCGCTGCATTTCTGTCTTCTCACTGGCCAACTTCTCACACTCCAGCTTCAGGCTGGGGAGACACAGGGGTGGGGGTGGGGTAGGCATAGGGATCTCTCTGGTTCTGCACCCCGGCCCCAAGGGTGCCCCCTTGGGACCAGTTCCTCTAAGGAAGGTCTTGGTTTTCCCCAACCCCTATCCCATCTCTGGCTACCAGGGTCCCACCATGAACTGTCCCGGCCACCCTACTCACACCTCCCCAGCTACCCCTGACCTCCCTAGACCACGCCCCCGGCAGCCAATGATCAGCCCCTCCCTCCACATGACCACGCCCCTATTTCCTCGACCCGCCCCTATCCCATGACCACGCCCCAGCACCCGTAGCCACGCCCCTCACCCCCTGCGGGTCCAGGCTGCTCCCCGGGCCCACGGGTAAACTCCGGGGTGCCCTGTGGGTGCCCGGGCCCCCTCACCTGTGGTACTGCGCCTGCAGAAACTGGAATTCCTCTTTGATGCGGTCGCAGATCTCCAAGATCGAGAACTTGAAGGGTTGGCCCGACTGGAGCGGGGTCTGGGGGCGCGGGGGACGGTGAGGGCGGGGGCACCCCGGGTCCCCGCACCCGCTGCATCCCGGACCCCCACTCACCGGGTGCCTTCCTGGGGGGTACATCCTGCCGATCGAGGGGTGCCCGGTGATATGGGGCGGCGGGGGTGCGGGCAGAGGCTGCCCTAAGAAAAGGGGCGACGGGAACCAGGCGGTCAGGGCAGGGACCCGGGAGTCCCCGGCACCCCCGGGAGCGCGGGCGCGGGCCGGGGGCGCCGAGACCCCCTTCCCGGAGCAGGGCGCGGGGGCGGCGAGGGTGTCGGAGCGGCGGCCGGTGCGGCGGGCGGGCCCCGCGCGGAGCCGCCTCCCTCCGGCGGGGGCTCGGCCGGGAGCCGCGGGCTGAGCCGCCTTAAGGGTGGCGCCGCCGCCCCCCCACACGCACGGCCCGGCCCGCCCACCCCGTGCGCCGCCCCTGGGAGCCCACCCCTCGCTGTCGCCGGCGCCCGCTGGGGAAACTGAGGCTTGAGTGCAGCCCCCTCCTCGCCTGCACCCCCTCCTTGCTCTCCGCCCTCTGCCCAACATCCCCCCTTCCCGCAGGGGAAAAGGCCCGAAACTTGGGGCCGGAGCGATAGCCCAGCGAGTAGGGGTTTGCCTGGCACGTGGCTGGCCTGTGCTGGCCTGGGTTCGATCCCCGGCATCCCATATGGTCCCCGAGCACTGCCAGGAGTGATTCCTGAGTGCAGAGCCAGGAGTAACCCCTGAGCGTCGCCGGGTGTGACCCAAAAAGCAAAAAAAAAAAAAAAAGGCCCGGAAACCTATAAATACTTAGTTACCCGCTGCGGGGGCGCAGATGGGGGTTGCGGAATGGCCTTTCTGAGGAAGAGGCTTTGGAGGCAGACCTAAACACCAGGGAACACAGCTTACCCGCCTAGAGCCGGCAGGAACTGCAGGGAGCCTGCACCCCCGAAACAGGGGGGCCCTCAAAGGCAGAACCAGGACTTCAGACCCTCACCACCTCAGTCTTTGCATCTGCGGAGTGTCCTTAAGGGGCCTAGTTTGAAAGGAGGCTCCCAGGCTATGGTTCCCAAGCCCTGCCAGGAGGGACCCCTGAGCACCACCGGTGTGGCCCCAAGCCCTAAAAAAGTCTGTAAATGAACGGAGGAGGTAGGGGCTGGAGCTACAGTATAGGGGGGGGGGCGTTTGCCTCGCATGCGGCTGACCTGGGTTCGATTCCGGCATCCCCAGAGCACCGCCAGGAGTAATTCCTGAGTGCAGAGCCAGGAGTAACCTCTGAGCGCCGCCAGGTGTGATCCAAAGAGAGGCAATCTGGTGAATCCCAGCCAAAAGGCGGAGGGGCTTCATCCGCACTCACCCAGGCACAGCAGGATGCTGCCCTAGTCCTGGTCCTGGTCCCACACTGACTGGACCAATACCAAACCTCCAGGTCCTTTGCTGGAGTCCCTCAACAAACATTTAACAGGTTGGAGCTGGGACCTGTCACGGGACGGACCCTCCGTCTGCCCTGTGGCTGCCCCCAGTTGGTGAGGGAAGCTCTACCTCACCAAAGGGCACTTAGAGGAACCTTAGGCGGGACCCGGCCCATGCCAGACCGGGCTCAGTGGCAGTGAGATGCCAGAGTTTCAGAAACACTGAGTAACGAAAGGGAGCCCCTGGCTTGCCTCTCTGGGCGCGACCCTGAGGACGAAGAGAGAAGCAGAGATGTGCCGTCTTGGGACCAGAGTGGTAGGGCAGCTGGGATGGGGTTTGCCCTACATCCGGAACCCCCACAGGGTCCCTGAGCCCCACCAGGAGTGACCCCTGAGTCAGGGGTTAGCCCTGAGCAATACCAAGTGCAGGTCCCCAAAGCAAAAACAGAATATTTTCTTAGGACTGTGGGGTTAGCACAGTGGGGAAGGAGCCTTGCACACATCTGACTCAGCGTACCCCTGCCATCCCATAGGGCCCCTTGCACTCCCCGAGGAGTCATGCCTGAGTGCAGAGCCGGGATCAGCCCCTGAGCACTGCTGGGGGTGGCTCAGAAACACAGGGAGTGATAGACAGCAGGGAGGGCCCTTGCCTTGCACGTGGTCAACTGAGTCTATACCCAGCATCCCATAGGATCCCCAGCCAGGACGGATCCCTGAGTGCAGAGCCGGGACCAGCCCTGAGCATCACCAGGTGTGGCCCCAAACAAACCCCAAAAAGCGAGGTCCTGGTAACCTGTGCATATGGGGTGTGTGTGTGTGTGCACGATGTGGGTCATGGCATGTGTGTGTTTGGGGGTGTGTCTGTATGTGGTGTACCAGTGATGTGTTTGCTCTTGGCGTATGTGTGTGTGTGTGCATGGTCTGATGTGTGTAGATGCGGTATATGTATGGGTGTTTGCCATGCGTGAATGTGATGATGTGTACATGTTTGACCCATGCCCTATGTCTGTGGTGTGGTGTGTTTTTGTGTGTGCATGCTGTGTGCAGTGTGTGTGGCGGGCATATATTGTGTAATATGTTTTTCTTGTGGGGCCGGAGCAATAGCACAATGGCAAGAGCGTTTGCCTTACACGCGGGCTGACCTGGGTTCGATCCCCAGCATCCTATATGGTCCCCCGAGCACCGCCAGGAGTAATTCCTAAGTGCAGAGCCAGGAGTAACCCCTGAGCATTGCCGGGTGTGACCCAGAAAGCAAAATGAATGAATGAGTGAATGAATGAATGAATGAATGAATGAAAAATAAATGCTTTGCTTACTATTCTGTGTAAGTGTCTAAAAATTTTAGACCTCATTCCCATGACCTGATGGAATGGTTTGAGGCTCTTTATGTTCCTGGAGCAAGCAGATGCCCTGGGGCTCTACTAGCATGAGACAGGACATATGGAGATGTTACTGGTGCCCGCCGAGCCAATCGATGATGAACGGGAAGACAGTGATATATATATTTAGGGATCAGGAGTGGTTGGCTTGCATGTGGCAGACCCATGTTTTATCCCCAGCATCCCATATGATCCTTGAGTGTTCCATCAGGAATGATCCCTGAGCACAGAGCCGGGAGTATGCCCTGAACACCACTGGAGTGTGGCTGAAAACTAAAAACGTGTGTGTGAGTGTGTGTGAGTGTGTGTGAATTATATTTGGGTTAGGGGGGAACATATTTTTTTTCTACGTGGAATGATTTCAGAATAGTTTCCTAAACTACATACAAGTTATTCAAGATTTGAAGAATGTATTTTTTTTTATTGAGAGCCTTCTACTCATAGGTATACCACCTACATGGCAGAGCCTGTGCAAGCTACCAGTGTTTTATTTGTTATGCTAAAAACTAGTAACAATTATGGACCTCAGTTCCATGACCTAAAGAATAGTTTGTGGCTCTTCCTGTCCCTAGAGCAAGCAGATGCCCTTGGGCTACACTTGCTTGCTTGGACAGGACATATGGAGATGTTACTGGTGCCCGCTACAACGGGAAGACAGTGAAGACAGTGAGTGATTCTGTGTAAGTGTAGGATGTGTTTATGCTTTTAGCCTATCAGGTATGTCTGTGATATGTGTTTATATGTTTTTA
>JAJIBD010013652.1:0-49417 GCA_021461705.1 Cryptotis parvus | reverse complement strand
GATATCAGAGTCCATGCACCATGCACTTACTTATTTTACCAAATCAGGAACTTAAAACAGATCCCTTGAGTCTATTTTTATTATACTTACCTTCCCGGATAGCTGTAAATGGGACTCCTTCCTCTGCATTCATGCTGATGACTTTTAAAGCCACTAATTGTCCATTGATCCTAGGAGAGTTAGTGGAACATTTACTGAGATGGCTTACAGTAGCATGTATACTAAAGAAAGTTCAATATGGGCAGGAGAGGTATTACAGGGGTTAAGGCTTTGCATGCGGCCTTAAATGCAACCAATCCCATTCCATCCCAAATGCCATATGGTTCCCCGAATCACTAGTTGCAGCTCACCTTTACATACAACCAGGGTAATACCTCACACCACAGGGGTCTAATTAGCACCACATGTTCTGACCCTAGCACGGAACCACCAGCCCAGTGGCCAAGATTTCCTGGGAGGGATCCCCCTCACATCAACTGTGTTTGGGTGACGCAAAACAAAAATTAAACCAAAATATAATTTGGGGCGGAGGCGATACCCCAGAAGGTAGGGTGTTTGCCTTGCATGCAGCCAGCCCATGCTGGTCTGGGTTTGATCCTCGGCATCCCAGATGGTCCTCTGAGCACCGCCAGGAGCAATTCCTGAGTGCAGAGCCAGGAGAAACCCCTGAGCATTGCTGGGTGTGACCCAAAAAGCAAAAAAAAAAAAAATCAGGGGGTTTCCTAGATAACCCCCATCTACCCATCTACCACCAATTATTTCACTGCTCTCCCCTCATTCATCACTTCCTTCACTGATGCATGGAAAATGACAGACTTTAACATATATTTTAAAATGCTGTTTTTATGAATAAAAATCTCATTTTTAATATAATGGCATTTGTAACACATTAACAATGACATCTTTTTCTTTTATTCCTTTTGGGTCACACCCGATGAGGCTCAGGGGTTACTCTAGGGTCTTCACTCAGAAATTACTCCTTGTGGTGCTCGAAGGACCATAGGAGATGCCAAGGACTGAACCCAGGTCGGCCAAGTGCAAGGCAAACACCCTATCCACTGTGCTGTCACTCCAGCCCTACCAATGACCTCTTTTCCTCTTTTTCTATTATTCATTCCTGTACTTTGCACTACTTGTAATGACAATATCTCATCATGGGATTATACTAAAATGCAATTATCCAATTCCAAGTGCTTTTAAATTTGCTTCTTCCTTTTTAAGTATCATGCAAATACAGTGATGTGGTGCTGGGACGTGACTCATCAGCAGATCACACCTTGTGAATCTGAAGTGCTGGGTGTGACTCCAACTCTGAAAAAAAGAATTCAATGAGGATCACAGTTTGTTGAAAAATATTTTCATTAATAATCTTTCCTATGATTTTATTAGGTAAGATGGAATTACTAAATCAAAGAGTATGCAATGTACAGTTTTTATGTTTTGTTTTTTAGGACTTGGGGTCCTCCTACCCAGTAGTGCTTGGGTCATACCCAGTTGTGCTTAGGGGCCTTGAGGGCTATATTGATAGCATTGGGCCTGCTAGGCCAAGACAGAGCTATACATGCTGTGTGTGAGACAGAATTTAAGGCCTCACACATGCATGGTATATTCTCTGCCTTTGGAGCTAGTCCTCCAGTCCCAAGTTCCTATTGATTTGAATCCATGTTTCCAGATTGTGCCATAAAGTACCCACACACGAACAGGTCATGAGAGTAGCCATTAAGTATAACCTTGCCCAAAATGGGCAGAGTTGCTTGCTTTTAGGGTTCTATTTTTAATATTTTGCTTCTTAGAAAAAAAATTAGATTTGCAGAAAAATCAAGATGATAGTACAGAGAGTTCCCAGGTATACCACATTCAGCTTTTTTTCTATGTAAATGTGTTATATTAGTGTTGTAACGTATTATGATTAATAAACCAATATTGATATGGTTTGTTAATTTGATATTTAAATCTTATGGACTTTTCAGTGATTTTTTAATTTTTTTTTCTCCATCGTTCTCCCTGAATTAACATACGCCTCAGAGACCTGGGCCCTACTAAAGCAGGATGAGAATGCTATTCGGGTCTCCCAAAGAGGAATCGAAAGAGCTATGCTTGGAATATAACGCCTCACTCAAGTGAAAGAAAGAATCCAGAGCTCCGACTTCCGTCACTGTTCCAGAGTCAGGGGCGCTGTCTCCTTTGCCAAGGCATCGAAAATCAGATGGGCTGGACATGTAATGCGATTTGGAGATGACCGACTGGATCCCACGGGATGTCAAAAGATCACATGACCGCTCACCTACAATATGCTTCTTCGTCAAGACCCTAAACGAACGGTTTGAGGTTCTTTGTATTCCTGAAGCAACCAGGTGCCATTGGGCTACACTGGCACATGATAGGGTCAAATGGAAATGTTACTGGCACCCGCTAGAGCAAATTGATGAATAACGGGAGGTCAAGTGATCAAGTTTTGCTTTACAAACATGAGGTTTGCTTCACAGACATGGTTTTTTGGGTCACACCCGGCAATGCTCAGGGGTTTCTCCTGGCTCTGCACTCAGGAATTACTCCTGGCAGTGCTCGGGGACCATATGGGATGCCGGGATCGAACCCAGGCCAGCACAGGCCGGCCGCGTGCAAGGCAAACGCCCTACCCGCTAGGCTATCGCTCCGGCTCCCTGCTTCACAGACATGGGGCAGAGCTGTTACCAGCTCTCCCTGTGCCCAGCTGCTCACGAGGCACTCAGGAGGGATGGTGGGTTCTAACCCTGGCCTGCCACTCCTGCAGAGCCTTGCAAGAAGCCAGACGACCCCCTCACTCCATGAGGGCCGCCATTTTCCACATCCAGACTCCCCTCTCATCAGAACTCCACCCAGCAGAAGAACCTATCACAGCCTGGCTCGAGCGGCCGCTTGCTGTGCGGTTCATCAATAAATGCTGGAGATCAGAGGTGACTACAAGAGTATGCCACCCCGGAAGGCAGAGCCTGGCAAGCTACCCGTGTCGTATTTGATATGCCAAATACCAGTAACAATTATAGACCTCATTCACATGACCTGGTGGAATGATTTGAGACTCTTTATGTTCCTGGAGCAAGCAGACGCCATTGGACTCTACTAGCATGAGTAGGATATATGGAGATGTTACTGGTGCCCGCTCGAGCCAATCGATGATAAACGGGAATACAGTGATACAGTGAGACAGTGATTTTTTTTGCTTTTTGAGTCACACCCAGCAATGCTCAGGGGTTACTCCTGGTTCTGCACTCAGGAATTACTCCTGGCGGTGCTCGGGAGACGATATGGGATGCTGGGGATTGAACCTGGGTCCAACAGCATGTGAGGCAAATGCCTTACCCGCTGGACTATCGCTCTGGCCCCTTCAGTGATTTTTTTTAACAGCGTCTATTAGAGGTTGAATGGTTAATTGGGATAGGAATATAATATGACATATAGAAAAAACATTGGAAACATCATAAAATTAACATTTCCAGAACTTTTTACAATAAAGTGACCAATTTAACTCTTGTTGATAAATAAATACAATGGAAAATTTTGCATTCATAATAACAGCTTAAGTTTAGAGATACATAGAAAAATCATGGGAATATTTATAATACTCAATATGCATACATGATTATGTATACATTTCTTAAATATATCAACTTACCTTAGTCTATTTTCAGTTGAAATCTGACATAAAACATCATACATTTGAGGTACACAAAATTCTCATTTGACACATTTATATATTATAATTTATATTTGATTCTTATATGGTTTGAATATTTGTCACATGTCATTTATACATGATTACCAGGATTTCTCCTTGTTTTTACCTAAAGTGTTTTTTTCTATTCCTGGGTGCCATCCAGAATACCACACTACAATTTTCATGTCAATTTACCTATTTTTGTCTATGACATTTATTAGACTTTCCTTGTTTTTAGTTTGTGGAGTTGCTACTGGCTCTGTGCTCAGAGGTCACTCCTGGTGACTCTCTGTGTGCCCGTGATCAAACCAGGACAGTCACATGCAAGGCAAATTCCTCTATATATATCGCTCTTTCTGCCCCACATCCCTTGTTTTTTATTATCTTAATTGATAAGTTTGAGGTTTACCTGTCAAATGTTTTATAGTATAGCTAGCTCTTTGGCATTTCTCTGAGGGGTTACTGGATTACTGGGATAACTGGTTTAGGGCCACGTAAAATACTAATTTTATGACATTATATTAAGCATTGCTGGGTGTGACATTATATTAAGGCAATGGAGAAGATTACCCATGACTTCTACTCAAATCTCTTTGATAGCGACATCCACCTGCCCACATACCAAATTCCACAGGATGGATATGTCATTCCCAACATTCTCCCTTCTGAAATCCGACATGACATCTCGTTGGTAAAGAAGGGAACAGCACCAGGCCCAGACAAAGTCAGATCCCAACACCTGAAGAATCTGCTGTCGGTACTCATCAATACACTAGCTCAGCTCTTCACACGCTACCTGTCCGAATGCAAGGCGCCCTCCCAATGGAAAACCAGCAGGACAGTTCTACTGTTCAAGAAGGGAGACATTCACTACATCGGCAACTATCGCCCCCATCTGCCTGTTGTCCATCATCTACAAGCTGTTTACACGAGTCATCCTGAACAGGATTAGTAGAACACTAGATGAAGGACAACCATGCGAGCAAGCTGGCTTCCGGAAAGGATTCAGCACAATCGACCATATCCACACAGTAACCAAGCTCATTGAGGTTTGTAGGGAGTACAAGATGCCGCTCTGTCTCACGTTCATTGATTTACAGAAAGCCTTTGATTCTGTGGAGACTGAAGCAGTCATTGAAGCCCTAGCCAAACAGGGTGTTCAAACCCAATACATCAAGACCCTTCATGAGCTGTATTACGGATTCACCACCAGGATCTCACCATACTACAAAGAAGTGATCATTGATGTCAAAAGAGGGGTTTGACAGGGTGATACCATTTCACCAAAACTCTTCAGCGCCACCCTCGAGAACATCATGCAACAATTAGAATGGGAAGGAATGGGAGTGAAGATAGATGGTCGGCAACTACACACCACCTCTGCTGATGATATCATTCTAATAATACCAAACATTAGCCAAGCGGCACAAATGCTGGCTGTCTTTGACCGAGAATGTGGAAAGATAGGTCTACAGCTGAATCTAAAGAAAACCATGTTTATGAAAAATGAACTAGTTCCAGAGGCCCCATTCACTCTCAATGGAACAAACATCTCCGAATGCAGCAGTTATGTGTACCTAGGTCAAGAAATCAACATGATGAATGACCTAAAACCTGAGCTGTGCAGAAGGAAGAGAGCGGCATGGAATGCCTTCAAAGGCATCGAAGAAATAGCTAAAAGGACAAAGAACCTCCAACTCCGGGCACATCTCTTTGACTCCACCATTCTCCCTGCATTAACATACGCCTCAGAGACCTGGGCCCTACGAAAGCAGGATGAGAATGCTATTCAGGTCTCCCAGAGAGGAATCGAAAGAGCTATGCTTGGAATATCACGCCTCACTCAAGTGAGAGAAGGAATCCGGAATTATGACCTCCGTCGCCATTTCAGAATCAGGGATGCTGTCTCATTTTCCAAGGCATCGAAAATCAGATGGGCTGGACATGTAATGCGATTTGGAGACAACCGCTGGACTAGAGCCGTTACCGACTGGATCCTATGGGATGTCAAAAGATCACGTGGCCACCCACCTACAGATGGTCAGACTTCCTTGTCAAGACCCTGAATGAACGGTTTGAGGCTCTTCATATTCCTGAATCAACCAGATGCCATTGGGCTACATTGGCACGTGATAGGGTCCAATGGAAATATTTCTGGTGCCCGCTCGAGCAAATCGATGAATAACAGGATTCAAGTGATCAAGTGATCGAGTGATTAAGTGTTCATTCAATTAGCATAACTACTGACTTTGATCTCACCCTTAGTCACTGAGCTGAGACAGTGTTAGCCAAGTCTTCATTACAGAGCCTCTCCCCACTGCTAGTTGGTCTCCCGAGCACCTCCAGGAATAATTCCTGAGCATTGTTGGGTGTGATCAAGAAGCAAAAAAAAAAAAAAAAAAGTAATCAATATGCATTCTTTGATTTGTGTTTTCTTATATGTGTCACACTGTTTTTATTGTAGTTTTTGAACACATTTAGATTTATTTTTACCTCTAAATTAGAGAAACAATTACATCTTAACACTTTTAGATTTTCCAAATTTGCTGTATTTTAAAGGTTCCCTAGAGTGAGCAACAATTTCCCCATGTGCAAATCCTCCCTGGAATCACCTCCTTCCACCTCCTTCCCTCAAAGTTCAGGCTTTCTCCAATGTCAGGGACTTAAGGCTTTCTGTTCCAACTGCATGAACTCTCCTCATTCCCACTCTTCACTCTGCCTGTGTCACAGTCTCTGTTCAAATGTTCTCTTTTTGAAAGTGAGGCTTTCTCTAATCGCTATTTTATTTTCACTTACTTTATTAATGTTTGTGTTTGGGGGCCACACTGGTGGTGTTCAGGGTCTACTTCTGGCAGTCATCACTCTATTTCAAATAGCAATTTACCTACCCTTCTGATACTTCCTGTTCTTCACCCCAGGTTTTTTTTCCCCAAAGTCTCTTCATTCTTTGACAAACTCAGTCTTTACTAATTTGCTTATTGCCTATCTTTCCTCCACTACTGTGCAACCTCCATAACAGCTGGGATTTTTTCTCTTCCTTTCCTATTAAATTGTTATGTCTAAAATAGTTCCTGGCCTTCAGTAACTCTGGTGCTTAACACGTATTAATAGAGTGACTGTCTGACTCTCTTAAAGCTTCTACATTCATTAGTGACTCTTTATATAAACCCCTTTTTGGAGGGCAGCCACACCGAGTAGTGGTCAATGATTATTCCTGACCCTGTGCTCAGAGATTACTCCTGGTGGACTCAGGAGACCACATGTAGTGCCCAAGATTGAACCTGGGTTGGCCCATGCAAAGCAAGTATATAAAATAGTACCCCACAGTACTAGTGCACCAGCACCAATATATAAACCCATTTTTAATGTTAATGATAATTTTTGTTGTTATTATGTAATAATTTCCCTATTATATTTTCTCCATGATTATTGCTAATGCACAAGACAAACTTTGATAAGTATAATTTATTTTAATTTTTTAACTATTTTTGTTATTCCTGAAGATTTCTTAGATGATTCTATTAGTTATTTTGTCTTGTTTATTTGATACACAATTCTCTAATCCATAAAATCAATATTTAGTCTTATATTTTTTTCATTGCATTGGCAAGAAATTTTATAAGCTTTAATAATAAATGATAGTGGATCTATCTATAGTATCTAATTATAGTATCTATAGTATCTAATAAATGCTATATTTAGAGGTGACTACAAGGGTATGCCACCTGCACGGCAAGCCTGGCAAGCTGCCCATGTTGTATTTGATATGCCAAATACCAGTAACAATTATATTAGTTCATTCCCATGACCTAATATAATGGTTTGAGGCTCTTTATGTTCCTGGAGCGAGCAGATGCCCTTGGGCTCTACTAGCATGAGACAGGACATATGGAGATGTTACTGGTGCCTGCTCCGAGCAAATAGATGATCAACGGGAGGATAGTGATAGTGATAGTATCTAATTAAGGCCACTAGCTCTAATATTTAACAAATGTATGTCGGCAATTAAGAAATTATCACTCTATAGCTATATATTTTTTTAAATTTTATTATACCACCGTGAAATATACAATTACAAAGATGTTCATGATTGGGTTTCAGTCATACAATGTTCCAGCACCCATCCCTCCACCAATATGTAGAAATATACATTTTTATATATATTTCTATATTTTAGAAACAAAGTGTTAAAAACTACTGATTGATGTTGGATTTATCAAAATATTTTTATGTAGCTTTGTATTTTATTTAATAACATTTTTCCCCTTTGGGTCACATTCAGCAGAGCTCAGGTACTACTCATGGTTGGTGTTTGGGGACAGATCTCAGGGAACCATGTGACACCAATGGTCCCTGAAACCAAAGAAGAATGAAAGAGCAAACTCAAAATCATCATCACAGGGGGCGGAGCAATAGTCCAGCGGGTAAGGTGTTTGCCTTGCACACAGCCGACCCGGTTAGATCCCCGGCATCCCATATGATACCCTAAGCACCGCCAAGAGTAATTCCTGAGTGCAGAGCCAGGAGTAACCCTTGAGCATTGCCAGGGTGACCCAAAAAAAGCAAAAAAAAATCATCATCACAAACCTCTGTGGGTGCAATTCAGGAAGGAGTACTGGAATCCTTTACACACCTTTTATATACCTCACGTGCACTTTCCAACAAACTGAAGAACAGTCATTTTCTTTAGGTCAATACAGAGAAAGTTAACTTTCTTTGAACTAAGTAAAGGAGGAAAATCTGATGTCATCATAATGGGCAATTAAACCAGGCCAAGGGAAGTTTGGTTTTCTTTCAAAGCTGTCTAAATCTTCTTGTCTGTCTCTCCCTGCTGGTTAGAGTGTCTTACACAGGCTCCCAATACTCTGGATTTTTCATGTATCACCTGGCTTTAAATGCTAAGTGGAGGGTCAGGGCTCAATGGGGCACTTGTTTTGCATTCAGGGTCTACTCCTGGGCTGAGGGTTTCCCTTCGCATGTCCACCCCCCACCTCCAAAGAACAACCCAGAAGTAGACCCTGAGCACACTGGATGTGTGGCCCAAGACAAATTTTAAAACGAAATTAAAGATTAATGGAGAGTTGGGGGAGGATTTTGAGAGGGTGAGGGACTGGGTTAGAGTAACCTCATCCCTATCTCCAGACTCTCCCAGCTGACTCACTCACCTGCTAATCCCCTTGTACACTGTCGCGTAAGAACCTTCACCCAGCTTCTCCAAGTTCAAGTACGATGAGGCCGCCCCAAAAGGGAGGTTTTTCCTCTGCTTCGGGGAAATGGGGAGGATGGAGAGATGGGGAAGAAAGAAAATGCATTTACTGTTCAGTGTTGACTTGTCCTACTCTACAAGAATTAGACTGCACCACTGCATGCTCTTAGGGAAGCATCTCGGAAACTGCCCTGGAAGTAAGGCCTGGCCTTTCTGTGCGGAAACCCATCACATTCTTCTTGATCAACATCAGCTGCTACTCACCCACTGAACACTCAGCCTCAGATCCTCTTCCTGAAAAGAATCACTGTTACTTCGAGGTCTTTTGCTCTTGAACTTCCGGGAATGGACAGCCTGAGGTCCCCTGGGGTGAAATGAAGTCATGGAACATGATGCTTCTTTTTAGGTCTGTTAGCTAAGAAAAAAGAAAGCACAGAAACAAAATGTATGCAAAGTCAAGACCCAGAAACTGGCACATTGCTTTTTTTTTTCTTTATTTGCCTGATTTTCACTCTTCCTGAAGCCCCCCAAGCCAATTCCTTTGTCAGCTCCTTTTTTAAAAAGGTGATCTCTTCTGCTGAAACACCACCCTCCTTTTTGCCCACCCCTCCCCATGTCATTTGCTCTTAAGTCTCCTCATTGGATCATTTCCAATTTTTCTCTGCTTACCACAAACGAGTTTTTTTTTCCCATGTCCCTTAAATGATCCCTTTAGGGGAATATGTCCTCCTATTCCTCGGCAATGCTTATCACTAGGAGGGAATTATGGAAATTTTGAAGCCTTAGCATCCCAGTACTGCAGCTTGCTTTTCCAAGGTGCAGCTCTGTCCTTCGGTAGCCCTTCAGGGATTTCAAGAGAATAAGGACTTTCTCAACTGCAAGTGAGGGTTCCAGCAGCCCGAAGCACACGATCCTTTTTTCCCTTTTGATTTACAAGAAAATCCTCACATTTGATAACAGCAGCCATAAATTCTCCTTGACTTTAATAGAACTTCCTTTTTATTGGTTTAGACCTACCGCAGAAGGATCAGTCCCCTCGCCCTCCCCCCCCACCTTCAGTAAAGGAGTCTCAGAGCGACTTGGCTTAAGGAGAGGAAGACGCTCCCTGGGATGCAAATACCTGGATGGCAGCCTCGGCGGTGGTCCCTGGCGCGCTCCTCCGGCAGCGGGGCGCATCGCCTCCCTCCCCACAGCGATGGCAGCGGCAGCCCGGCTGCAGAGTCTTGGAGCACAGCTCTTGACCCATAATCTGCTTGGTTCAAGGAGAAAACCTGCACTTGAACCTCTCCCCCTTCTGCCTCTCCAGTCCTCGGTCACTCCCTTTTTGCCAGAGGTCAGCAGCACTGGCGCTTGCATCTGACTCACACGAGGGTTTTGCCTGGAGGAGCCTCATGACTTCAGCAGTTTTTCCTCCTAAGAAACTAGGCATCAGGGGGCAGGAGCGCAATCGCTCAGTGCGCTGGAGCGCACACATGCGGGAGGCCAGGGTTTGATCCCTGGCACTGCATGGTCCCCTAAGCACCACTGGGAGTGACTTTGAGTCCACTAAGTTCAGCGCCTACAACAACAGAAGAAAAACATAACCATATGTAGGAAAGAAAGCTGCCAGCAGTCATAAACGCACAACTGAAAGATGGGACAAAGAATATTGGTTAGGATAAAAACTGATACAGTTTATATTTTTATTCCAACCTCAAGTTACTGCGGTTAGTATTCAGAGTTTGCATTTACATAGCTTGTCCCTGGTGTTAATGTGGACATGTAGAGTATTTTCTCACTGCATTCCATCTAAAGTGTTTTGCTGTTCAGACTTTAAATTTGCAACCGAGCCAACTTTCAACAGTCAGAGAAACCACAGAATCATAAGACAGGAAGAGTGCTCAAGTTATCGGCTCATCTCTGCCTTCAAGCAACAGTGTATCAGACAGTCCCAGATTCACTGACTCAAAGCTATCTAGTGCACACCTGTGTTGTTCTTACTACTGCAGATAACACTGATACCCAGCGGTTCAGAGAAGTTTGTTCCAAAGATCTCTTCTCCCTCTCTCCTTTCTACTCCTTCCCTTTCCTTCCACATAAATGTAATTAGTGTTTACTATATTAATAGCATGGCTTGTCAAGGAACTAGCTGGAGCTAGTTTGTAGTCTTTGATCAGAATTTTTTTTCTCTGCCATACTCCTAAGATTATTGTCACAATAATCTACTAACTAGAATGAAAAAGAATGTACCAGGGCCGGAGCGATAGTCCAGCAGGTAGGGTTTTTGCCTTGCACTCGCCGGGCCCATGCCAGCCCGGGTTTGATCCCGGCATCCCATATGGTCCCCCGAGCACCCCAGGAGTAATTTCTGAGTGCAGAGCCAGGAGAAACCCCTGAGTATTGCCGGGTGTAACCCAAAAAAGCAAAAAAAGGGAAAAAAAAGAATATACCATATGCCAAATACCAGTAACATTTATATAAGGTCATTCCCATGACCTAATATAATGGCTTGAGGCTCTTTATGTTCCTGGAGCAAGTGGATGCCTTTGGGTTCTACTAGCACGAGACAGGACATATGGAGATATTACTGGTGCCCGCTCTAGCAAATAGATGATCAACGGGAAGATAGTGATAGTGATAGTGATACCATACCTACACACAGAGTCACATCTGTTATCACAGTAATATTTATGGATGTTTGATATAAGAATCTTCCAATGGCTAAAAAAGAACTGTCGGATAATTCAATTAGAGCATGTATTGAGGCGATTGTGGGGGAAGGAAAACACCAGGCAATGTTCTTATTCTTGGCTCCGTCCGTGCTCAGGGATCTCTGTTGGTGCTCAGGGGATTGTAGGCAGTGCCAGGGGTCAAAAAGGAGTCATCCATGCGTGAGGTAAGTGTCTGTCTTAACCCTCCCATACTATCTCTCTGGTCTTATTGGCCCCATGCATTGAGGTTTTCTTTTTAAGTTGCCACAAAAGACTAAAACAAACTAAATCCAAAAAATTGTTCAAATCAGTCATTTAGTCAAAACCTTAAGTGCTAGTTAGTCACAGAATACAAATAAAGAATACTTGGGAAGGGGCCGGAGCGATAGCCCAGCGGGTAGGGCGTTTGCCTTGCAGGCGGCTCATGCTGGCCTGGGTTCGATCCCGGCATCCCATATGGTTCCCCCGAGCACCGCCAGGAGGAGTAATTCCTGAGTGCAGAGCCAGGAGTAGCCCCTGAGCATTGCCGGGTGTGACCCAAAAAGAAAAAAAAAAAAGAATACTTGGGAAGACAGCACAGTAGGCTGGAGTGCTCGCTTCACTTGCAGAATCCCCAGGGCTTATTCCCCGGATGCTTGATCTGCATGCTTGATCCAGCACACCAGAGTGACCCCTGCTTAAGCAGTAGGCCAGAATTAGTACTGGGTATGGCCTCCAAGCCAAAAAACTACAAAAGTATACATAAAAATTGAAAATAATTTTTAAAAACACAGTATTTAGGGCCAGAGATATACCTAAGCAATAGAGCAACTGCCTTGTATTATTGAATCTCAGATTTGATTGCCAGCCTGTATAAATAAAATAATAAATAACATCTGGTTAGGGTTAGGGAGATAGTTCAAAAGACTCAAGTGCATGCATTGTATAATGGCTCTCTGGGTTCAATCCCTAACACCATATATCCCTAGAATATGGCCAGGTGCAGCCCCAAGCACCTCTGGGTACAGCCCAAAGACAAACACAGCAAACAAAAATATTTGGTTTAGGGCGGAGCGATAGCCCAGCGGGTAGGGCATTTGCCTTGCACGCAGTCGGCCCATGCCGGCCCGGGTTCGATCTCCGGCATCCCATATGGTCCCCCCGAGCACCGCCAGGAGTAATTCCTGAGTGCAGAGCCAGGAGTAACCCCTGAGCATTGCCGGGTGAGACCCAAAAAAAAAAAAAAAAAAAAAAGAATATTTGGTTTAAAACTATTGAACTTTTAAGTAACAATCATCAGAGTACAAGAGAGACTATTTTCTCAGAATATTTCTGATTACATTGGAATTTATAATAATTTGGGTATGATACCTTTTGTCAAATACTGATTTCTTTCTAAAAGGAAATTGTGAATTGCACTACCAAAAGTTTTATCCCAAACCAGATTTAGGGGCCGGAGCGATAGTCCAGCGGGTAGGGCGCTTGCCTTGCAAGCGGCCGGCCCATGCCAGTCTGGGTTTGATCTCCGGCATCCCATATGGTTCCCGAGCACCAACAGGAGTAATTTCTGAGTGCAGAGCCAGGAGAAACCCCTGAGCATCGCCGGTGTGACCCCCCAAAAAAAAAAACATATTTAGACCTTTTATTTATCACCTTCTAATTATCAAAAGCTTTGTATAAGTAATGCTTTTTTGTTATTGTTGTTTCTGTTTGCTTTTGTTTGCTTGTTTGTTTTGGAGCCACTCTCAGTGATGCTCAGAGGTTACTCTTTATCTGCTCTCAGGAATCACTCCTGGCAGTGCTCCAGAGACCCTATGGGATGCCAGGGATGGAACCTGGGTTGGCCACATGCAAGGCAAAAGCCCTACTCTCTGTACTGTTCATTTGGCCCACTAATAATGCTTTTGTTAGTTGAGAAAATGATCCGAGTAGTAAGTATGTTAAAATAGAATAGCTGTTTTTTGTTAAAGGTCAGGATGTTATGTTTGGGTACTATAATCAAGGCTGCACAGATAGTACAGGGGACAGGGCACTTGACTTGCAGGCAGCAGACACAGATTTGGTCCAGGCACCCCATATAGTACCCAGAGTGTTCCCTAAATGCAGAGCCATCAGTGAGCCCTCAGTGCTACCCTGTGTGGCCCCAAAACAAATAATAATATATACTAGAATTGGTTAAGGAGAGAAATGATAAACAGATTTAAAAAAACAGGGGCCAGAGCGATAGCACAGCAGGATGGGTGTTTGCCTTGCATGCGGCTGACCCAGGTACAAGCCTCGGCATCCATATGGTACCTCCAGCACCACTGGGAGTACTTCCTGAGCCAAGAGACAAAAGTAACCTCTGAGCCGTCACTGGGGGTGAACCGCCCCCTAAAAAAAAAAGCAAAAGAAGAGTGTGGTCTTGTTTAAAGTCAAGGGGAAAAAAAATTAGATGCTCCTAAAATATGTTTCCAAGATCTGTGTCTGAAACCATTTTTGTTACTTATGATTTCTGAATAAGAACAGAGACGTGGGGGCCGGAGAGCTAGTACAGTCACTAGGGCATTTGCCTTGCATGCTGCCCACCCAGGTTCAATCTCCGGCATCCCATATGGTCCCCGAGCACCACCAGTAGTAATTCCTGAGAATTACAGGAGTAACCCCTAAAATATATCTCAGGGTATAATACAAAAAAAAAAAAAAAAACTCAGAGACTTGAATGAGGCCCATTCAATTCATGACCTTCCTCTGCAGACTGGTTCACCTCCATCGGTCTTGGAACAAAGTCACTGCTTCTACTGCCTTCTAGACCGAAGAGCCCCCAAATGAAGCTGACTGCCAAGGCGAGACCCATTCTAAACAGACCATCCAAAGCTCTTATTTCTTCAGCAACTTGCTTGAGCCAAGTGACGCAATCTACTCCCATTGTGAAACCAGCAATGTTTGTTGGAGGAGAAAGGCCAGCTCAGAACCATCTCTCATTTATTTGTTCTACCCTTTCTCTGACCTTACCCCTTTACCTGCTCTTACTTCCTAGGACTGCACATGATCCCACCATTACCAGTAGACAGACATAACACACACACATGTATTAGCTTGTAAACTTTTGCTTCAAGGGAATCTGTGGTAGATAAATGATAGACATGTTTTGGGGGCTGGAGCAATAGCCCAGAGGGTAGGGCGTTTGCCTTGCACGCGGCCGGCCTATGCCGCCCAGGTTCAATCCCTGGCATCTCATATGGTCCCCCAAGGAGCACCGCCAGGAGTAACCCCTGAGCATTGCCGGGTGTGACCCAAAAAAGAAAAAAAAATTATAGCCATGTTTTAATTAGCAATGAAATTACAGGCTATTGATAATTTTGGCCTAGTTGTTCCCACCCTACATTTTTGGAGTTCTTTTTCCTTTCTCAGTTGGTGTCAATTTAAATAATTATCTACAGCTGAGAAATGATATCCCCCCCAGTCACTGCATCTGTCTTTATTAAATTTAATCCAATTATAAGCAATATGGACCATTTGTAACTATTTGAACTACACAGATTATTACAATCATTAAAACATAATAACATGAGAACTATGTGAAGGTTGAATAAGAAATATTAGAGATAACCTACATGAGTCCATATAATGGAGTAGTATTTTAAAGTAAAAGAGTTATCTATTTAATGATGTACAGTGATCATAAAAATACATTAAATGGAAAAAATAAAAATGCTCTTGTGCTTTATATGAGTGGTAAAAAATTAGAGAAAAAATATAGCAGTAGTCTTACTAATAGTAATATAATTATTTCTATCTTAGAACCACTAGTGGTATATTTCAGGATAAAACAAGCAAATAATAATTATGCTAATATTAGAAAATCAACTTTCAGCAACATAGAAAGTAGACAAATATCAAATCAAGGAATTCAAGTGAAAATAATTTTAAATTTGATTTAAGATATTATAAGCTATTTCTTCCCATTTGAACAAAAGGGCAAATAACTAAGATATATAAAGCACCCTCAAAGTTTAACAACAAAATAACTAGCAATCCCATTGAAGAGTGGGGTGAGGAGATGAACAGTTTCTTAAAAATAACTATATAAAGGTGGTTGCAAGCATATGGACAAAGTGTTTGTCCAATCTGGAAGAGAAGGAAAAGAGAAAGAGATAGAGAGAAAGGGAAAGAAGTAAAGAACCTGCCATAGAGGCAGGCTGGGGGAGGGAGGAGGGAACTGAGGACATTGGTGGTGGGAGATGGGCACTGGTGGAGGGATGGGTGCTGGAACACTGTATGACCAAAACCCAAATATGAACATCTTTGTAATTGTATAGCTCACGGTGGTTTAATAAAATACTTTTTAAAAAATTAAAAAAAAGAAAAAGTGTTTGCCATCACTGATCATCAGCAAAATGCAAACTAAAATGACAATGAAGTACTAAGTACTAAGTTATGACAGTGAGAATAGTTAATATTAAAAGGATTTTAAGTGTTGTCAGGAACATGACAAAATGAAATCTCATTTACTGTGTGGGATTGTTGCCTGGTTCAGTCTCTTTGGAAAAAAGTTTGGAGACGTCTTTAAAAATAAATTAGAATAGGGGCTGGAGTGACAGCACAGCAGGTAGGGTGTTTGCCTTACATGTGGCTGACCCAGGTTCGATCCCTGGCATCCCATATGGTCCCCCAAGCACCGCCAGGAGTAATTCCTGAGTGCAGAGCCAGGTGTGCCCCAAAAAGCAAAAAAAAAAATTAGAAGGACCAGAATGATAGTACAATGGGTAGGTTGCTTATGTTGCATGTGGCAGCACTGGGTTTGGTCCCCAGCACCCCATATGGTCACCCAAGCACCACCAGAAGTAATCCCTGAGCACAGAACCATGAGGAAGCCCTGAGCACTGTTGGATGTGCCCAAACCAAAATTTAAAAAAATAGAATAGTGCTTCCAATTGACTCTGCAATTCTACTCCAGGGTGTCTATTCAAGAACGCATAAAAACTTGAATCAAAAAGAACATATACACAACTGTATTCAGCACTGCTATTTTACAATAGTCAGTTCTAGAAACCCAAGTCCCCAACACAGATGAGTGATTAAAGAAACAGTGGCTATATATACAACAGAATACTATTCAGCTACGACTAACGATGAATGCTTGCAGTTTACTGTAATTGGAATTGGAGGAAGTCATGCTAAGTGAAGTGAGTAAGAAATAAAAAGATGGACTCCAGATGATCCCACTCACATATGGAGTGTAAAGAGACAAAACAAGGGAGAAACAGAACAATGATCTAAGGAGCTGGAGAGATAATACAGGTGTTAACGTGTTTGCGTTGCATATAGACAACTTTGTTTCATGCCTGACACCACATATAGTTCCCAGAGCACCACTGGGCATGGCCCAAATACCCTCACCCCTGAGAGAACAGTGATTGGAATGTGCTGTGGGGACTATATGCCACCACTATCAACTCTAGGCCTTTTAGATACAAAACATGCACTCCATCCTTTTAGAGATAGCTACCCAACCCTCCAGAGCAATGAGGAAGTTTTAAAAGAATAAGTAACATCTATTCTCAACAAATTCCAAGTATATTTATTACTATTTGTAATAGACCACGCTTGGTGATGTTCAGGGGTAGCTCAGGAATTACTCCTGGTGGTGCTTGGGAGACTATATGGGATTCTGGGTATCATGACCAGGTTTACTGCATGCAAGGCAAATGTCTACATGCTGTACTGTTGTTCCAGCCCCTATACATTTTTATTAACTATAGTCCCCCCATACAATAGATCTGATCTCCAGAATTACTTCATCCAACATATCTGAAACTGCCTTTTGACAATTACATCTCCATTTCTTCCATTGCTCAGCCCTAATAACCATTGTAAAATTTACATTTCTGAGCCAACTATGGACATTTAAATATGGAATTAGATAATCTAAAGAACTTATTTCTTCAACCCACTGAGACCTGAGCAGAGAATCAATTCATGTTCTGACCAGATTTCTGAACTACAGAAACAATGAGATAAATTTGTATTGTTTTTAAAAATAAAAACAAAGGGAGCCAGAGTGATAGTCCAGCGGATAGGGCGTTTGCCCTGCATGCAGCTGATCTGGATTTGATCCCCAGCATCCCATATGGTCCCCCACGCCGTGCCATGAGTGATTCCTGAGCACAGAGCCAGGAGTACCCCTGAGCATCGCTGGGTGTGACCCAAAAAGCAAAAAAAAAAAAAGACAAAAAAAATATAATCATTCTTATTGTTAACATCAATTTCCCATTTATCATTATCGAAAAAAATATTTTCCTAAACTTTTTTATATTTCCCAAAATATTTATGATAAGCATATTGCAATTGTATTTTGGGTAAAATTAATTCACCTCCTAAAAAATAAAAATAACAATTTTTTAAAATATTTTATTATACCGCCACGGGATATACAATTACAAAGATGTTCATGTTTGGGTTTTGCTCATACAGTGTTCCAGCACCCATCCCTCCACCAGTGCCCATTTCTCACCACCAACGTTCCCGATTCCCTCCCCCCCCTAGCCTGCCTCTATGGAAGGTTATTTATCTCTTTTTTCTTTTTCTCTTTCTCTCTTTCTTTCTTCCTTCTCTTACACACTCACTGTATCACTGTCTTCCCGTTGTTCATCAATTTGCTCAAGCGGGCACCAGTAACATCTCCATATGTCCTGTCACAAGCAAGTGTAGCCCAAGGGCATCTGCTTGCTCCAGGAACAGGAAGAGCCTCAAACCTTCAGGTCATGTAATTGAGGTACATAATTGTTACTAGTTTTTGGCATAACAAATAAAACACGTGTAGCTTGCCAGGCTCTGCCATGTATAGGTGGTATACTCTCAGTACAAGGCTCTCATCTCAAGTATTTACTGATGAAACTTGAAGGGGAAATATCAGTTTTCTCTTGGATGGAGCTCTGAGGAACTATGGAGTCTAGATGTTGAGAATGACTGACCACATAATGTGTGGGTTACTCTGGCTTCTTTTGAGTCATACCTGATGGTGCTCAGGGGTTACTCCTGGCTCTGCACTCACAGATTACTGCTGGCAGTGCTCGGGGACCATATGGGATGCCAGGGATAGAATCTGGGTTGGCTGTGTGCAAGGCAAATGCCATACTTGCTGTACTATGGCTCAAACCCAACAAATAAATTTTATCAAATAACACTGGGCATATATAAACTAAGATTGGTCTAAAAGTTAAAAATTATTTAAGTTAGATGATGGATATACAAAGATTTATTTCTGTATGTATAGCATTTTTAAAAAATAAGATTAAACATGATAACAATGACAATAATAAATACATTCTCATAAAATCTGCAAGTTCTAATATGTTTTCTTTATATTCAACATCCATTTGTCATCAAAATCTTCAATAAAATAGGGATAGAAGGGAAGTGTCTGAGATAGTTCGAACATTTACAACAAACCCACAATGGTCAAAAACTGAAAGCCTTCTGGGATAAGCTTAGCACAAGGCAAGGAAGCCCTCTTTCTCCATTTCTATTTAGTATAGAAGTCCTCACCACAGAAATCAGGCAAGAAAAAAGAAACCAAATGCATCCAGACTGAGAAAGAAGTTAAACTATCAGTTTTTGCAGACAATATAACAGTGCACATAGAAGACCCTAAGGCTCCACTAAAAACCCTTAGAAGCAATGAACTAAAACATCAAAATAGCAGTCTCAATTCACAAAAATTTGTTGCATTTCTATTTTTCAAATAATGAATTAGAAAATAAATTTAAATCAAGCCCATTTAAAATAGTGCCTGTAAAACATTATATGTCTAGGAATTAACTTTAAAAATGTGTGAATGTGTTAGAGACATACATTGAAAACTCTAAGACACTATTAAGGTAAATAGACAAGGACACCAGGAAATGAAAATATGGAAAATTATTTCATGTCCATAGATGGAGAAGTCATCTTTATCAAAATAACCATTTTACCCAAAGCATTATACCGATTCAATGTAATTCCCATCAAAATTCCAATGACATTTTTTTTCAAAGACAGAACAAACTCTACCAAAACTTGTATGGGATTATAAAGCTCTATGGACAAGGTTATTCTGACAAAAATGAAGATGGCAGTTATAGCATCTTCTGACTGTGAATTGTACTACAAAGCTATAGTAATCAAAACAGTCTGGAACTGTTACAAAAAATAGACTCTCAGACCCATGGAAACGACTTGAAAGTTCAGATAGAAACCCTCATATTTATCGACAGATAATGTGTGAAAAGGGACTTGAGTTCATGAAATGGAGCAAGGAAATCCTCTTCAACTAATGGCTCTGGGAAAAGACAGCCACATGCAAAAAAATTTGAAATTGGATTTGTATCTCACATCATACATAAAAGCTAGTTTTAAATGGATTAATACCTCAAGGTTAGATCAGAATCTTTAAAATACATTGAGGAAATTAAACTATAGGCAGAGCTTCCAGCATATGGACCTCAGAGGTACTTCATTTTTTAGTTATACATTTTAAAGAAATTAGTTATTCTAAAAATTTACTCCCAACTTTATGTTTTTCTTATTTTATTTTACTTGGGTGGGTCACATCCAACAGTTCTCAGGGCTTACTCTTGACTCTGTGCTCAGAGGACCATAGTGGTGCCAGGAATCGAACCTGGGCTAGTCACAGAAAAAGCAAGTGCTCTCTACCTGTTGTACTATCTCTCTGCCCCCCTCAGAGACATTTTCAATGATTTGATACCACTGATAACAAATACAAAAATAAACAAATGGATCTACATAGACTTTGAGAGATTTTATAGCAAAAAATATATATAAATATAAACCTCCTACTAAAATTACAAGTCGCCATGCAGAAGCCAGGAGCAAAAGGACAGTAGGTAAGGTGCTTGCCTTGCACACAGCCAACATAGATTCAATCCCTGGCATCCCATATGATTCTCTGAGCCTGCCAAGAGAATTCCTGAGCACAGAGTTATATTGAGCATGACTGGATGTGGTCCAAGAACAAATTTTAAAAAAAGTCAATCTATCAAATGGGAGAAAATATTTGCACATAATATTTGCACATCAGATAATGGGCTAATATCCAAGATACATAAAACATGCACAATGGTCAATGACAATAAATCTAATAATCCCATTAAAAATAGAGAGAGGCATGAACAGACACTTTTATATGAAGGACATAGAATAGTCAATAACATGTGGAAAAGTGTCCACCATCATTACTATTAGGCAAATGCAAATCTAACAACAATAAGGTTTCATCTCCTATCAGTGAGAATGACATATATCTAAAAGATGAGAAACAGCCAGGCTTGGTAGGGATGTGGTGAAAAAGGAACACTCATTCACTCTTGTTGGGAATGTTTTCTGATTCAGACTCTATTTTTAAAAAAAAAGTACAGAGATTTCTTCAAAGAGTTAGAATTTCCAATGACCCAGTGATTTCATTTCTTAGTATTTATCCCCAAACACAAAAGCATTCCTTTAAAAAGATATATGCACCCTTTTGTTCATTGTAGTGCTTAGTATAATAGCCTGGACAGGGGGACAACCAGAATATCCAACAGCAGATACATTGGTAAAGACCTGTGGTGTTTGAAACCAGAGAGACAGAACAATGGGTAGATGGGGCCAGAGCGATAGCCCAGCGGGTAGGGCGTTTGCCTTTCACGCGGCCGGCCCATGCTGGCCTGGGTTCGATCCCCAGCATCCCATATGGTCCCCCGAGCACTGCCAGGAGTAATTTCTGAGTGCAGAGCCAGGAGTAACCCAAAAAAAAAAAGAACAATGGGTAGGGCATTTGCCTTGCACACAGTGAAGCAGGTTCTATCCCTGGCACCCCATATGATCCCAAATCCTTCCAGGAGTAATCTTGAGTGAAGAGCAAGTATTACTACTGGCTCTGAACACTGCAGGATGTGGCCCCAAACAAAACAAACAGGAAAATGTGCGGTGTATTTGTAAACATGGAATATTAGGCAGCTGTAAGAAAAGATGAAATCTTGCAGCTTGGATGGAACTGAGAGTATCATGTTAAACAAGTAAGTCAGAGGGTAAAGGACAAGTATCAGATCATCCTACTCATCTTTGTATATAGAGAACAAAACAAGAGAATAGAGAGCATCAAGTTATAACAAAATCTTGGCCCAAGATTCACTTGTATCACTTGTCTTCCCGTTGTTCATGGATTTGCTCGAGCAGGCACCAGTAACATCTCCAAATGTCCTGTCGCGTGCTAGTGTAGTCCAAAGGCATCGGCTCGCTCCAGAAAGACGAAGAGCCTCAAACCATTCATTCAGGTCATGGGAATGAGGCCTGAGATTATAAAACTGAAAATACCAAGAAAGGTCAGTAACTGAGGTGGCTTTGGGGAGCGGGATTGGTGAATGGTGGGGTGAGGAGGTGAACTAGAAATAACATAAAGATGGTAGTGGAGGGGCCGGAGCGATAGCCCAGCGGGTAGGGCGTTTGCCTTGCATGCGGCCTGCCCATGCCGCCGCCGGGTTCGATCCCCGGCATCCCATATGGTCCCCTGAGCCAAGGGTAATTCCTGAGTGCAGAGCCAGGAGTAACCCCTGAGCATTGCCGGTGTGACCCAAAAAAGCAAAAAAAAAAAAAAAAAAAAAAACGATGGTGGTGGAGTGTCTTGGGCACTTTGGTGGTGGCGCAGTGTGGTAACCGCATCAAGACCAGAAACATTAACATTATTGTAAACATGTGACTTAAACTATTATCAATAAATGACTGAAATCTAATCATGAACAGTTTTGTATAATTGTATATCCCATATCACTGGGGATAATTGTATATCCCACAGTGGTATAATTAAATAAATAAACAAAGCGAATGAAAATACAATGGAAATAATGAGTAACAACCATAATAATCATAGCTCCGTGGGATTTTTGACATCGACAGGATGTCAAAAGATCACGTGGCCACCCGCCTACAAGATGGTCAGACTTCTTCGTCAAGACCATGAATGAACAGTTTGAGGCTCTTCATATTCCTGAAACAACCAGATGCCATTGGGCTACACTGGCATGTGATTCTGACAAATGGAAATGTTACTGGTGCCCAATCGAGGAAATCGATGAACGGGATGTCTAGTGATCTAGAGATCTAATGAATAACCGCGACTCCAGTTACCTTGTCAGCTCTTGTCCTGAGCCAGTCTCCATGCAAATCTTCCAATTCCATAATAATGAATAATGTCATTATCAGCCCTTTTATCATCAACAGAATTTAAGTGACTTTATCAAGGTTACCAAACTAGAAAATATTTATAAAGCTCTCCAGAGGCAACCAAATTTCCCACATTTTATTAAATGAGCAAACTGATCATTGTATTTGTACAAAAAGTACAAAATTTCAGGGTAGTTGTCTTCCTCACTCATTGTTTGGTCTAGATTTAAGTTGATTAGTATATTTATAATAAATTGTAGTATGTAAGTGATTAATTTGTTTAACAGAAGGTATTATGACCTTAGTTTTAGACCGAATACAAGCTCCAGAGCGCAATTCTAAAATCTAGCCTAGGATGACGTTCCCTCAAAGGCTTTCTATGCTAAGAGTGCCGCCTGCTGGCGTTAAGCAGAAGTGCAAGCACATGGCTTCTGGGTCTCCTTTGTTCCTTTACCTGCGTTCACCGTCTTCATTCACAGTCACAATGAGTATATATTAGTGTGCTGCTTACTTGTTTGTACTTAGCTTAAATGATGAAGTTGATGGTATAAATTCCTGCATTATTTTCTACTTCCACCGATGCAAGAAAGAGTCCTGTGCAAAATAAATGGTGGGGGAGGGACCCAGGAATGCGGCTCAGTGCTAGAGTGCCTATTTTACAAGTTTCACCGCAGTTTGGGCTCAAAAGATCCAGGCAGGCCCGGCGCTTGCTTGGCACACGCGCGCTGCACACTCAGGTTAGCTCTTCCACACCCTTACATTCATCCAGGCACAGCCAGGAATGATGCTTGAGTGCAGGAGTAAGCCCTGACAACTATGTGAATGCCCACTCCCTCATCAAAAATAATGATGCCAGCACAGTCCCATATCACGAGTGTGGTACTCAGCACAGTTATGCCAAAACAAGTGTGCTCCCTCCTGTGCCCCAACACCTGTGAGCACCACAACCTGACTCCAGACATTGCAACAGCAACCATAACAACAAAGGGAAGAAAAGAGAAAATGACAAAAGGGAAAAGAAATGGCTTCATGAGAGTGTTGAACAAGATAACCATAATTCAAAGTTTCACAGAAATAACCAAATTTTGAAATTTCTCAACTGATCAAAGAAGACAATTTCTGGATCCCTTGGATTCCTATTCAGAAATGCCAAGTACCCCAGTGTCCAGTTTTCTAGTGTAAATTCTGGGCTCCTGGCTCCAATTCTTGATTTCCACCATTTTCCCCCAGTTTCTCCCCATGTCCTGGCCTTCACTTCTTCAATGGTACTTCACCTGCAGTGGATCAAACTTTCAACTACAGTTGGAATGCTCAAGAATGCTGAGCGATTCCAGATGTGTAGACTCACATTCTAAAACTACTGGAAAGCAACAAGAAGGTTTAAAAAAAAGTCCTCCACATCTAGCCTCTGGGCTAATAAAAAAATCAATTAAAAGGTGTTTTGTGTGTCTGAATAGCTCAATTAGTAAAACAATGCAGTTATACTGAGTACCATGTTTAAAGAAGACCAATGTATAATATAGAGGAAAATCTTGGGATACCTGCAGATGCAAATGGAAGACTTACTGCTTCCAGCATAAGTAAAAAAAAAAAAAGATTAATTTAAATTCTGTTTCATTAGGCACAAAAGAGACAGTACAGAGTTACAGCACTTGCTTTGCATGAGGCTGACTCTAGTTTGATCCCAATGCTACATTGGGATCCCCTAAGCCCCTGCCAGGAGTAACCCATGCACACACAGCCAGAAGTTAGCCCTGAGCACTGGGTTTAACCCAAAAACAGAGAATAAAAAGTAAATTATTCTCCTTCAGACCAGGTCTTTTGCTGTTCATTGCATTTACGTGAATTGCTTTTGCTTTAATTTTCTTAGTCTGAACATGCTAAGAAGAAATAACAGGGCGGAGCGATAGCCCAGCAGGTAGGGCATTTGCCTTGCCGTGGCCGGCCTGGCTGGCCCGGGTTCGAATCCCGGCATCCCATATGGTCCCGAGCACCGCCAGGGTAATTCCTGAGTGCAGAGCCAGGGTAACCCCTGAGCATTGCGGGTGTGACCCAAAACAAAAAAAAGAAATAACAGAAATTGTTCGAGTGATGATGCAGTGTCCCCTGAAGCGGAGAACATTTTTTTTAAATTTTTATTATAACATGTAAGATATACAATTATAAGGATGTTCATAATTGGGTCTCTGCCATACATGTTCCAGCACCCATCCCTCCACCAGTGCCAAATTCCTACCACCCATATTCCAAACACGCCCCCACCACCCAAACACTGCCTGCCCCTATTGCAGGCACATTTTACTCTGTCTGTCTCTTTGTCTCTGTCCCTGTATTTCTCTCTCTTTTCTGTTACACTTTGTGGTTTGCCCTATAGATACTGACGATGTATGATGTCTTTATGTGAATATTTAATAGTGAGTTCTAGTGTGACATCATAATTCCTCATTCCCCATTCCCTCTCCAGTTTGTTGCAACAAGAATGATCATTAGGGGCCGGAGCGATAGCCCAGCAGGTAGGGCGTTTGCCTTGCACGCCGCCCGGCCTGTGCCGGCCCGGGTTCGATCCCCGGCGTCCCATATGGTCCCCCGAGCACCGCCAGGAGGTAATTCCTGAGTGCAGAGCCAGGAGAAACCCCCTGAGCATTGCCGGGTGTGACCCAAAAAGCAAAAAAAAAAAAAAAAAGAATGATCATTAAAGTGCATAAATGAGAAAGATCCTGGGAGAACCTGGTGCTAAAATGCATTATAATCTAAGATTATCGCATGTCCACTCCGCGGCTGCGTGCTAGCACAGCTGTAGATCTGGAGTATCTGTCTTTCTGCGGTTGGCTGTGGTGGCTGGCAGCTCAGGGTCACGCCCACTGACCTGGAGTCTAGGGAATGGGTGGAGGGGCCCAAATCTCTGCTAAACAGAGAACATTTTTAAAAATCTTATTATACTACCATGAGACATACAATTACAAAGCTGTTCATGATTGGGTTTTAGTCATACAGTGTTCCAGCACCCATCCCTCCACCAGTGCACCCTTCCCAAGACCAAAGTCCCTAGATTCCCTCCACCCCTAGTCTCCTCCTCCTCCTCCTCCTCCTCCTCTTCTTCCTCTTCCTCTTCCTCCTTTTCCTTTTCTTCTCTTATACATTGTGGCTTGTATACATATATTTAGGGGTTATCCCTTAATCTATGTATATCCCTTAATCTATGTTCAATGCTCAGGAGAACCTTGTTTTTATATTCAACATTGTACTTTCAATATAGGAACATGATTTCTTCAAACAGTGATTTAATGTTTTTATTGGGGGAGCATTGTGGAGGGTTCATACCTCTCTGTACTCATGGCTTACTCCTGGCTCTGTCCTCAGGGATCACTCCTGATGGACTCAGTGGATCCTAAGGAGTATTGGGCATCAAATCCTGGTTGGTGGCATACAAGCAAGTGCCTTACCCACTACACTGTGTCTTTTTATTAAAGTCCCTTAATGTTCTTTTCATAAAGACTAGATTTGGGACCAAAGCTGTAGCACAGTGGGTAAGGCATTTGCCTAGCACTCAGCTGACCTAGAACAGTCTCTGGCATCTCATTTGATCTCCTGAGCTCTGCCAGTACTGACCCTGGAACACAGAGCCAAGAGTAAGCCCTGAGTTCTGCCTGTTGTGTCACAGAAAACAAAACAAGAATAGATTTGTAAGGGTAGAGAGCTGGCTCAAAACCCTGGAGTACAAGTTTACATGTTGGAGCCCGGGTTCAATCTCCCAGCCCCTTCCCACCACTGTACCCCACGGAGGTCCAGGAGCTACCCCAAGCACTGAGCTAGGATTAGTCCCCAGGCATTTGCCAGGTATGCTCCTTTCCATCACCCTCCACCAAGCCAAAACCAAAAGATAATCTGTAACTATAGCATGATCAGGCTTCAAAGGAACACCCATCCTCAATGCAAGGGTTTTGGCTCCACCGAGAAAAAAAAAAGACATAAATAAAATGGTCAGAATTTGTGTTTTATTTATGTGTATTCAAAAAAATTCTATGCTCAAAAAATATTAAATAATTTCCCCAAGGCCACACAACCAAGACTTTGCCATCCGTGTGGTATCACTCTCTGAAAGCCTGACGCATTACTTACCATGATGCCACAGGTACGCACTTTCTTGCGGACTCTAACAAGTCCTTCACAGACATCTCACTTAATGAAGTGATATATTACTTTCCCAAAGATCTCATTTAATGAAGTGGCGTACTACTTAGTGAAGAAAATGGTACTGTCCAAAGTCCACTGGAGTGACATGTCAGGAGTTAGCCATTTATACCTACTGGAATTTACTCTAGTGTTTATGCTCTTTACCACATCTCCACTTTCTCAGCCCACACATGTGCGCATGCTCCACCCAGGGGCTCTGTCAACTCTGTACATTGCTCCCATGCACAGGAAAGGCCTGTGTGTCAGAATATTCCAGGGGTCAAGGATCTAGCTCAGTGGTAGAGCAATTGTGTTGTATATCTGAGGCCTGGAACTTGAGTTCTGATGCAGAGGTTGGGGCCAGGAGAGGGAAGAATTTTTTTAGAAATTATTTTGGTTTGGAGATCCAACAGTGTTCAGGACTTACTCCTGACTGTGCAGTCAGGATTACTAGCGTAGGGACACAGGGACCACATGGGGTGCCGGGACTGAACCCTACTCCACCAAGTGCAAGGCAATGGCCCTGTCTGCTATACTGTCATGTGAAAGCACTTTGTCTTAGATGGGAAACATTCCTGAAAGTAGAGGCAGACGGGGTCGCCTGCTTGCTCTGACCTCTTTCTAGCAGCCCCTCTGAAAGCACGCTTAGAACTCTCTGTCCACTTTAGGAGCGGTCAGGCCGATAGAGAAAAAATAACGGCAGCCTTGCGATGCTTATCTTTGCTTTGTGGAAAGGATAGAACTGTCCCTATTAACATCTCCCTAAAAGTTTTTTTTTTTTTTACTCTATCAGTAAATTGATCTAACCTGGAAATCTGGTACCATTTCCTAGTCACTTCAAATTTTCCCTACAAGTTATTTTTACTTTTAAGTATTTTTACTTTTAAATATACAGATACAAATAAATGCAACTTTACCAAAACCAACTTGCAAAAACCTGACTTGTTAAAGTTCTGACACTCACCAACTGTTTGACCTGAGACTGTCTCCACCTCCGGCGCAGGAGGGCGAGCCCACTAGGGTTCACATTCCGGAAAGCAGCCCACCTTGGAACCACAGCGCCGCGCTGTGGGCAGATCGGGGAACTGGCCACCGGCTCCTCTTTGTCCCAGCATTTTTTTTTTCTCAAGAGCCCCCTGGGCACAAATGCAAATATGTCCTCCAGCACACATTCCTTGTAGAAAATAGAATGGAATACACTTACTCCAGTAGTCTGTAGACTTCGCTCAAATTCACCTCCATCCTGTCCACAGAAATCCTTCTCTCTTCTCCTCCCTAGTTACTTCAAGGTTTTCTACCCTACAAGCAGGTACTATGTCCACAAATCATACTGACTCCAAGACTCTGAAATGCATGTTTTTTGTTTTTCTCTTTGTTTATTATGAGTCACATCCAGTAATGCTAGGGCAACCATGGAGTGTTGGAGATAGTTCCTGCAAAGCGTGACTGCCAGCCCACTGAGTTAGCTTTCTGACTCAAGCGTCTGAAATACATTTATTTATTGGGTTTTAGGTCACACCCATTGGAGCTATAGTCACTCCCAGTGTTGCTTGGGGGCCTACAAAGGTGCCAGGGGTGCAACCCTGGTGGCTGTAACATTTAGAGGGTTTAATAGCGCACACACACACACACACACACACACACACACACACACACACACACAATGACTTAATTGGTCCTAACAAGTAACAGTATTGCAAACCACAGTGCCTGAAAGGAAAATAAGAGAGGGAGAAAGGGGGTGGGATGGGTTTCCCCTCACCCATATCCCAAGGAAAACTGGGGGACACTGGTGGCAGGAAGTGTAAATTGCTGAAGTTCAATACAAAAGACACATCTGCCTTGTGTCCCTTGTATTGAACTTCTTTCCAGTGTAGTTGGGAATCTGAACTGCACGCCGGAAGGTCTGATGATCATGTGGATGGAACTCCAGTTCTGCTTTTTGGGACATGCGCCTAACCACTGCACATTTCCCAGTCTCCAAAATCAAATATTCTTAAACCTATGCAGCTAGGTTAGCCCTCACTGCCCCTCTGGAATACTGTTCCCCTCCCCAGCTTCAGGCCTTGGCAGAGCAAGTTTGACCCAAAGCAAGGTGGAAAAAATAAACTGAAAAATCTAAAGAAAAGTAAAGTTAAAATCTTTTAAAAGGAAAGGAAGAAAAGGAAGGAATTGGGGTGCGAGCTCAGGAGAAAGGAAGAAAAGAAGGCGAGATCAACCCCCCAGCCTTTGCTGCAGCTTTTTGGACATCGTTCAGAAGGGGACGAGGCATAAAGAGAACTTAGACAAATACAACGCTCCGTCATCAAGATAAAGCAAAAACAAATCATCCCACTGCAATATTTAAAAAAATCACTTTTAAAATCAAGGAAGAGAGAATCAGCGATGAACCCATACAATATAGAGTCTTAAATAAAGACCAGCTGCTCCTTGTTTGTTCTGCTGCCCGGGTGGCTGGGCAAAGGGAACAGCCGGTTCCAATCAGCCCCGGTTCCCAGTTGCGCGCCCCACGCAGTGCGTCTAGGAGGGCTGATAGAATTAGCCAGCAGATTGGCAACCCGGGCTTTATATATAAATAGTACCCTAAATTGGAGGGCTTTGTTTAGGTTTTTCTAATTGACTGAAAACACGGACGGGTATTTGATCCGTGTTAAGGGCGCCGTTTCCTGGGGCCTCTGCTCCAACATGGCTGGGCGGGCGTGGGACCCCTCCCCCTCCCCCCTCCTCTGGGAGCCCCCCCCCGCCCCCCCAAAACTGAGCTCCTCTACTGCAGAACTGACTTCATCAAGTCCCGTAAAACTTGCCTTCCGTCAGAACCAGCATTCCTAAATAGTGACTCATCAATACCTAGGTCTTTTCTTCTTGCTTTTTTTTTTTAAACGACTGATTAGTATTGCAAAATGATTGCCCACGCTCTTTCACGTAGATGCCTCACGTAGATATAATGCACATTATTGGCTGGCTGTCATAAATTGAGTAACATTTATGGATTAATCCAGAACTAAGTCAATTTTTACCTCACTGCGTCTATGCGAAAACATCCTAAATTTCAGGCAACTCCCTTGTAAATAAATATTTGAGACATTGTGCTTTGTGGTGTCTCAAATGCTTTCTTTAAATGTTTGTGATAATTAACATGTGACACAGTGTAAGATAGTACGAATGCTAAAGTGTGTTTAGAACAGGTTTGTCAAAGAAGCTGAGATGGGAAAAGCCAATAGGAATGTAACATTAGGCAACTACTACGTGAAAATCAGAGGCTGTTGACTTTATTTTAAAATATGTAAATTTTATTAAAATATGCTTACCCTAGTGACTACTTAGACGTCATAATATTGGATGTATTAATATATATCTCAACAACTTTGCTATAACCATGTGTTTCTATTCTAAAAATAACAAGTTAGCATCTGTTTACCTGCATCTGGTGATTAGTCATTCAATTCTCTAAGTTTTGGTAGGAGATGAGTAGACACATTGTTATTTAAATCATTGCCTCAAATTACAATATGTCCTAAGCAGGCCTTTGCTCCTCCAATTTTGGTCATAATCTTCTGCATGAAGTTTAACCTCAGCGTTAACCGCTCACAGATGTCAATGAGAGGTGGGCACCTCTTTTCTAAAATCTTGGTGGTTTAAAGTTTCAGCTCTTAGGGGGTTTGGGTTGTTATTTTGTTTAGGGGCCACACCTGGTGGTGGTTAGGGCTTACTCCTGGCTCTGAGTTCATGGATCATTTCTGGCAGGCTCCAGGGACAATAAGGGGTACCCTGAGATCCACTCCAGGTGGGCTACGTGGAAAGCAAACGCCCCATGCCACGCACTGTACCACTGCTTTGGCCCCAATGCTTTTGATGGGAGGTTGAGGAGGCCACAACCAAAATGCTCAGGGCTTACTGGCTCTACAATCAGGGATCACTCCTGGCTAGCTCGGGGGTCCATCTGTGGTACTGATGATTAGATTCTGGTAACCCAAGTGCAATACAAGCTTTCTACTCTCTCTGACCCAGCGTTTGTTTTGTGCTTTTTCTTTTTAAATAAAAGTCTAAGTTTTTTTTTTTCTTTTGGGTCACACCCGGCAATGCTCAGGGGTTTCTCCTGGCTCTGCACTCAGGAATTTCTCCTGGCAGTGCTCGGGGACCATATGGGATGCCGGGATTGAACCCCAGGCCGGCATGGGCCAGCCGTGTGCAAGGCAAATACCCTACCCGCTGGGCTATCGCTCCGGCCCCACTAAGTTGTTTTTTTTATCTGTTTTAAACTTGAGAAATGGAATCTAACTCAGTAAGTACCAAAAGTCCAGCGCGCGCCACACACACACACACACACACACACACACACACACACACAATGCTTAAGTAGAAAAAAAAACCCTCCATGTTAAAAGTCCCCTTTTTTTCTGATATGTTATCAACTCTTTTTTAAATCACTTGTGATTCTTCAGCCTATATGCTGACGTGACCACATCCTGCCTCCACGCAGTGTTCCTGCTGGCTGTAGTCACCCAGCACTGCAGCCTATGCACTAACCCTCTGGGCTTTGCAGACTTGCCTGGCCACGTTTCTCATCTGGCCCATGGGTCCTCCCTACACCTATACCTTCATAGCATCCTGGCTGAGGTTCCATGCTCATGTGAACAGTTCCTTGGTTCTCAGTTTTGTTTCTGATTCTTCTGCTACCGCACTACATGCTTCTTGGCTACTCCTGATTCAGTGCTTGAGGCTGGCTTCTGGTTGTGCCTGGGCTATTGGGGCATGCTCAGGATTGAATCCTGCCTCCTATATGCAAAGCATGCAATGCTCAACCTTTTAAGCAGGGCCTTTCTGCTTCCTTGCCTGCCGCCCCTCCTACAGACTTCCTCTCCAATAGGACTGAATTCCTGGATCACTGATTATGCATTCTAATCACTACTTTTTGCTGTTTTTCTAACAGGCTGGTATTTTCTTTGAGGCAATAGACTATATTTTATCTCTTTTTCAGATTCCTAGAAAATGACTGTGAGAATAAATAATACCACTTATTGTAATAAACAATAGCCTCCCTGCCTGTGTACATAAAGGCATTTCTGAGCAGTGTTTCTTAAACCATGACCAGTTTCATAAACTCTGGTTTCTTAAACCAGAGACCATGACCCCCCTTCAACCTTGTTTTCTTCCTTTGTCCCTCTATTCTACCAATTAACCCCTAATCTCTTGCTGGTGACCCCCATTTGCATGATTTTTTTATCTGAGATCACTAGACATCACACGTTGTTCATCGATTTGCTCGAGCGGGCGCCAGTAACATTTCCATTTGACCCTATCACTTGCCAGTGTAGCCCAATGGTATTTGGTTGTTTAAGGAATACGAAGAGCCTAAAACCATTCATTCAGGGTCTTGACGAAGAAGTCTGACCATCTTGTAGGTAGGCGGCCATGTGATCTTTTGACATCCGTGGGATCCAGTCGGTAAAGGCTCTAGTCCAGCGGTCATCTCCAAATCGCATTGCATGTCCAGCCCATCTGATTTTCGATGCCTTGGCAAACGAGATAGCATCCCTGATTCTGGAATAGCTACGGAGGTCAGAACTCCGGATTCTTTCTTTCGCTTGAGTGAGGCCTGACATTCCAAGCATAGCTCTTTCGATTCCTCTCTGGAAGACCCGAATAGCATTCTCATCCTGCTTTCATAGGGCCCAGGTCTCTGAAGCGTATGAAGGAAGAACGGTGGAGTCAAAGAGATGTGCCCAGAGTTGGAGGTTCTTTGTCCTTTTAGCTATTTCTTCAATGCTCTTGAAGGCATTCCATGCTGCTCTCTTCCTCCTGCACAGATCAGGTTTTAGGTCATTCATCATGTTGACTTCTCAACCTAGGTACACATAACTGCTGCATTCAGAGATGTTTGTTCCATTGAGAGTGAATGGGGCCTCTGGAACTAGTTCATTTTTCATAAACATAGTTTTCTTTAGAGTCAGCTGTAGACCTATTTTTCCACATTCTCGGTCAAAATCAGCCAGCATTTGTGCCGCTTGGCTAATGTTTGGTGTTATTAGAACGATGTCATCAGCAAAGCGGTGGTGGTGTAGTTGCTGACCATCTATCTTCACTCCCATTCCTTCCCAGTCGCATGATGTTCTCGAGGGTGGCACTGAAGAGTTTTGGTGAAATGGTATCACCCTGTCAAACCCCTCTTTTGACATCAATGATCACTTCCTTGTAGAATGGTGAGATCCTGGTGGTGAATCCGTAATACAGCTCACGAAGGATCTTGATGTATTGGGTTTGAACACCCTGTTTGGCTAGGGCTTCGATGACTGCTTCAGTCTCCACAGAATCAAAGGCTTTCTTTAAATCAATGAATGTGAGATAGAGGCATCTTGTACTCCCTACAAACTTGATTACCATGTGGTATGGTCGATTGTGCTGAATCCTTTCTGGGAGCCAGTTTGCTCACATGGTTGTCCTTCATCTAATGTTCTGCCAATCCTGTTCAGGATGACTTGAGTGAACAGCTTATAGATGACGGACAACAGGCAGATCGGGCAATAGTGGCCAATGTCATGAATGTCTCCCTTCTTGAACAGTAGAACTGTCCTGCAGGTTGTCCACTGGGAGGGCACCTTGCATTCAGACAGGTGTAGTGTGTGAAGAGCCGAGCCAGTGTACTGATGAGTACTGACGGCGGATTCTTCAGATGTTTGGATCTGACTTTGTCTGGGCCTGGTGCTGTTCCCTTCTTTAACAACGAAATGGCATGTTGGATTTCAGAAGGGAGAACGTTGGGAATGACATATCCATCCTGTGGAATTTGGTATGTGGGTAGGTGGAAGTGACTATCAAAGAGATCTGAGTAGAAGTCATGGATAATCTTCTCTATTGCCTTTCTGGAAGATGCGATAGATCCATTGGGACATCAGAGGGCAGTCATCTTGGTCTTATAGTTGGTGAAGGATAGGCGGGTGTTGTGAATGCTTTTCCCGGCTTCTGCTGCATCTTCCAGTATTTCTGCTCTTCTCTCTTTGAGGTCTTGCTTTATCACTTCTCTGCACTGCTTTGCGAGCTTGGATGTTAGCATTTGGTCGCCTGAGGCTCGTGTCTTGCCACGTTGGCGAATGAGCTTGAGAGTTTTTGAAGACAGGCGTCCCTTTTTCTCTCTCTCTCTCGGCATTTTTCGCACAATCATGGAGGTGCTGAACCAGTGGGTTGTATTCTTCATGGATGTCGTCAATGATGCTGTCTTCCCCTGTTGTTGCAATGTTGGTTTTATCTGAGAACCCCTAGGAATATGGTGGGGGTGCAGAGTGGCCATATGCCTCCTCCCCCTCGAATATGGAAGGGCGAGCCTGGAACCTTTTTGCCTGCTGTCTTCACTAACTACTCTTCACACCCAAAGGGGTAAGTCTCGCGTGGCCCAGAAACCAAAGTGGGTAAAAACAGATGAGAGGGGAGTTAGAAAATAGTTAGAAAAGTAGGTTGCAATGGAAGGGAGGACAGTGGAAAAAGAATTTTAAAATGTTTTGGCCAGAACAGGTTAACCTATAAGAGTAACCTATAACCCTAAGAGTAAAACTGACTAAGTCTTTGAGAAGGTAGTTTGAGAGAGATTAAAAAAATACACAGGGGCCAAAGCAATAATACAGTGGGTAGGGTGTTTGCCTTGCACGAGGCAAACCGGTGTTTGGTCTCCGGCATCCCATACGGTCCCCCAGCACTGTTAGGAGTAATTCCCCTGAGTGCAGAGCCAGGAGTAATCTCTGAGCATTGCCTGGTGGGACCCAAAACACAAAAAATAATAAAAAAATATGCAAAGGAAAGCAATGAACAATGGTATGAAATTTGTAGGGGGAATTCAGAGTCTTGTGTGCTGGTGGAAGGATTAACAAAGAGAACGCAGAACACTGGCGATTCCAGAAGGGAAGGTATCTGGGGCTGCCCGTAGGTTTTCAATTTTTTTTTCTCTTTGGGTCACACCCGGCGACGTTCAGGGGTTACTCCTGGCTCTTCGCTCAGGAATTACTCCTGGCGGTGCTCAGGGTACTATATGGGATGCTAGGGATGGAACCCACATCGACTGCGCACAAGGCTAATGTCCTTCCCACTGTGCTATCACTCCGCTCCAGTTGCAGGTAGATTCTCTAATAGGATCTAAGTTAAGGAAACTCATCCCTAATGCTCTCGTCTTCATCAATCTAAAAGGTAGTTTTGGATTATTATTTTTTTTCTTTTGGGTCACACCCGGTGATGCTCAGGGGTTACTCCTGGCTTTGCATTCAGGAATTATTCTTGGCGGTGCTCGGGGACCAAATGGGATGCCGGGATCGAACCCGGGCTGGCATGGGCCGGCCGCAGTGCAAGGCAAACGCCCTCACCCTCTGGGCTATTGCTCCGGCCTATTTTTGGATTATTTTTTTTGGGGGGTTACACCTGGCCATGCTCAGGGGTTACTCCTGGCTCTGTGCTCAGGGAATTACATCTGTCGGTGCTCAGGGAATCATATGGGATGCTGGGGATCGAACCCGGTCGGCCATGTGCAAGGCAAACACCCTTCCCGCTGTACTATCACTCCGGCCCCTAGTTTTGGATTTTTACTAAAGAATTCACTAAGTAGAATTCAATTGACTTAATTTACTAAGTAGAATTCAATAAGAAGTTAGAATTTACAGTAGAGAATAGAAACGGTCAGGAGTAGAAGAAACAGGTGCAAGACTGGGGCTTGCCAAGGTTTTGTCGCCCCCTGGAAGATCTGAAGTTGAAAACTGGATCTGCAATGGTGATAATTCTCATGGTTATGCAGTTTTTTTTTAATATACTGGTGCAAGTGTGGACAAGGTTGTTAACATTATTGCAGACTCGTGGTTTTGCAGCCTCGTGGAGGCTTAGCAACTGAATTGTGTGGAGCAGACACTTCATTGCAGAATATTTGAAAGCTTCAGACCCTGCGGGCGCCGGTCTGTTATCGTAGAGGATCTGAGTACACGCCTGCAGGTGCAGTGATGACACTTTGCCTTGCAGCGAAGAACGTTCATCCACTGTACACTGAAACTGACAGCTCTGGGAAACCTTCCTAAGAGTACTCAAAGGGAGCGATTTGGGTGGGCCCGTGCCTTGCCACAAGCAGTGAGTTGTGAAACTGTTCTTGACAACAAACGGCTTTTACTTAGGCTGTATATTGGGAGCTCTGTGAGAAGGGAGGCCGATGATTTTCTCCCGCCCCACGAACCCTCCCTGCACAACTGCAGCCAAGTAGTAAAAACCTGGGGCCCATGGGATTTGCATGGTGATGACGTCATTCACGGATGGCTGGGAAAAGACCACGGTTAGCATGCAACCACGGAGTCTGAAGCTATTCCAGTCTTTTTGTTAACAAAAAAGCGTATTTATTCTTTTAATTTTTGAGATGACAATAAAATGACAGTCACTCTTATTCACTTTCAGCGCCATCTATTACCACGGCAGCGATGGGGCAGATAGACCGGGAGGACCCTGTGTTACATCATCGAACAAGCGGGTCTCCAGGCTGATTGCTCCGCCTAGTCCTAAGGGAGGGAGAAATATAGCTGAGAGTAGACGGCTGAGTGCCGAGCCCGCTTGAGTAAGTTTGATCCCTACTAGACACCGTCGGCATCTAACCCCGCCCACTCCAGGGAGATTTCCCCGCCCACCTCCACTAGCTCACTCGGCCTGCAGACACGCCCCTGCCCTGAGGCCCCGCCTTGCGTGAATCAGCTGATCTCGCGAACCCGCGGGTTGCCAATCTCGCGCCGGATGCGGAGCGCGGTGTTGCGGGCGGAGTGTCAGGTGAGCCCGCGTGGGTCCCTGGTCAGCCCTTGGCTTGGGGAGATTGACGGGTCGGGGCTGCCTGTGTGCGGGAGGCTGGGAGTCCGCCAGCGCGGCGGAGACGCCGGTCCAGGCCCGGAGGCGCGCTGTCGGGACCCGCGGAGACGGCGTCCGCGTCCTCCCAAGCTGGCGTCCGACCGATGGCGCTTGCTTGGTGAGCGGCTCTCTGCGCTGCCCTCTGGTCTCGGCCGCGGGTTCTCTCTGCCACTCGCCGCCGCCTCTCCCTCCCAGACGGGGCGTCGCTGCAAGTGGTCTCAGCCGCGGGACATTCCTTCACTCCCCCACCCACCCCTTCCTGCCTCACCCCACACTGCCTTCCCTCCCATTCATTGAGGAGACTTTATTGAATGCCCACTCCAGGGGCTGAGCAGGTAACCCCCGGCGCCCTCGCCACAAGCCTTGGCAGTGCCCGCAGGATGCAGGTCGCGGTGGAAAGTGGACCCGTGGTGGCTTGAAACGGCGGTTACGATGAAAGAAAGTGACTGAGATAGAACGTTTAGATAGTTTGGCCAAGTCCTCTGGCGTGTCCACTGATCCACCAGAGGGTGGTCTTTTGCGGGGAGCCACGACAGGAAAATATTGGGGACAATTGTGAGGAAATGAAGCTGGGTTTGGACCTGGGTAGGTGGTTGGAAATGTTTGCTGCTCCAGGGGCTTTGAGGACGGGCGAAGACACTGCAGGGGCGTGCCGAAGCGAGGCGTAGAGAACAAGGATCGTCCGTGTTTCCCATCCGCAACCAGAAAGAGGTTCTGGTTGAGGATGGGAAACACGGACGATCCTTGGTTTATGGCCTTTCAGATTTGTCGGTAGCCGTCAATACTCTTGAATAGGTCTAAGGAATAAAACTACGTTTAGTATGTGCATTTCTAGTAAGCATTAACATTCAGCAAACCGATTTGTCCAATATTTTTGATCTTTATTTTATTTTTTTTTTTTTTTTTTTTTGGGGGTCACACCCGGCAATGCTCAGGGGTTACTCCTGGCTCTGCACTCAGGAATTACTCCTGGCGGTGCTCGGGGGACCATATGGGATGCCGGGGATCGAACCCTGGCCGGCATGGGCCGGCCGCGTGCAAGGCAAATGCCCTATCCACTGGGCTATGGCTCCAGCCCCTGATCATTTGACTTCTGTAAAAGGGGGGGGGGGAAAGGATTGGAAAAAGAATGTTGTTGTTTTTTTTTTGGGGAAAAAAAAAAAAAAAAAAAAAAAGCGGTGTCACTTAAACTGTGCTAATGATACCATTTGCTTTTTTTTTTTTTTTTTTTGTTTGGAGTCACACCCGCAATGCTCAGGGGTTTCTCCTGGCTCTGCACTCAGGAATTACTCCTGGCGGTGCTCGGGGGACCATATGGGATGCCGGGGATCGAACCCTGGCCGGCATGGGCCGGCCGCGTGTAAGGCAAATGCCCTACCCCCGGCTGGGCTATTCGCTCCAGCCACCAATAATACCTTTTTTTAAAAAATGTTCACCAAAAATGGAACTTCATGGCTTGGAGAGGTAGAGGTTAAGGCATTTGCCATGCATGCAACTATAGCCCACTAGGACACTGGTTTAAGTCCTACCATGCATATGGTCCCTAAGTACTGCCAGGTGTGGACCCTCACTGCCACCGAATGCCCCCACCAAAGGAATGTTCTTTTCTGCTATTAAAAGAAAAAGGATGATTTAAAAGAAGGGTTAGGGATTGCAGTGGAAGAGTGTACTAAGTGGAAGCTTTTGTACTAAGTTGCAGTATTTTGATCCAATATAAGCAATATGACCAACCTATCACAGCCCGGCTACAGATGCCTGCAAGAGTATGCTACCTGCGCGGCAGAGCCTGGCAAGCTACCCACGTTGTATTTGATATGCCAAATACCAGTAACAATTATAGACCTCATTCCGGAATGGATTGAGGCTCTTTATGTTCCTGGAGCAAGCAGATGCCCTTGGGCTCTACTAGCATGAGACAGGACATATGGAGATGTTACTGGGGCCACTCGAGCAAATCGAGCAAATGAATGGGAAGACAGTGATAAGCAAAGTACTTAAGAGCCTCAGCTTAGAAGCTCACATAGCTGGAATAACATACATTTAACATGGCTTTGGGCAAATTACTTCCTGTTATCTTAATTTGAGCATAAAACTACTTTTATATTTAATGGCTCTTGTATCTTATTTATGGCATGGCACACAGTAAGATTATTCAATATATTTTAGGTATTTTTTGTCAATGTTAATTTTTTTCAGTGTAGCATGATACAAACTCATTCATTTTCCCTTCAACCCCCCCCCCCCCCCCCCCCCCCCAACCATGATGGGGAAGAGTGCTGAGTATTTTTTAGAGAACTGTAGTTCACCTTTTCAAGTCACAGTTTAGGGTAATTATATACCTAGACTTAGAGATGTGAGTTCAGTCTAGTCTGCAGTAACTTTGTAATTCATAGGGGTATTCTTCCCCCAATGTATTTAAACACTGTGGTTTACAAAGTTGTTCATGCTGCATTCATTACAGGCATTCAGTGTTCCAACACCAGTCCCACCACCAGTGACTTTCCTTCCACCATTGTCCCATTTTTTTTCAACCATCACAAAGGTATTTTTAAAAAAACTTATTTATGGTTTCAGGGACTATTCCCGGCCCTAACACATGCAAAACATATGTTCCACAGCTGAGCTGTACCTCCCTCCTCTACATTCTTATTTTCATTTAATTAATTTTGGTTTGGGGCCACATCTAGTTGTGCTAAGGACTACTCCTGATGTATTTATGAGTTGATCCCACCAATTGTTGGGAATTAAAATCAGGGCCCAACACGAGCATGGAAGGTGCTCTACTCCTGAGCTGTATCCCCAGCCCGAGGACTTCTGATGTGGAAAAAACTGCTGAGGGATTCTGTAGCTTCAATTTATTAATCAGTTTACAAACTATGACTAGTATTGCCAGGTCCAAGGATTTTAGTTATAGCAAGAAAAGTTAAAAGCTATTTTGTAGTACAGAGATATTGCCCACTATTCAAAAAGTTGACTATCTGTTTGGTATTAGCAGATTTCTTTTTAGGGTCTGGGACTACTGTAACCATTAATTTGAATGGAAAAGAAAAAGAGAAAGCATTCCTAGTTCCCTTAATAACCTACCAAGTCATACCAAATAGGAATGTTTTTGGATGTGGAGGGAGGGGGGAGGGGGTCTGTATGGACAGTTGATACAGTGGTGCAGGAAATTATTAAACAGCCCCAAAGAGATCTTAGTGCAGGTACAGTGCTTGCTTTGCATGCATCTGGCCTGGGTTTTATCACTGGTACCACAAAAATGTTTTCAAGCCCCACAAGGTGTAACTGCTGAGTGCATGGCTAGGAGTAAGCCCAGAGCACCACTGGATGTGGTCCCCCAAAAAAAAAAATTCAAAACAAAAAGGAAAACACAGAAATTATCAAATAGATTGATTTGGAGGGTATTATTTGAGTGATATTAATTATTCGAATCTCTATTTCTTAGATTTAAGCAATAGAATATCTTTTCAAAGTTTAGCCTTTCAGAAATTGGATTGTTTTTGAAAATATTTGGGTGTTGGAATGTTGGGGAAGTAAAAGACTTAATATGACTTGGTTTAGTTTTTGTGTCCTTAGATAGATGGATAAAGTACTATTAGTCTTTTATCTTTTCATGAAAAGTATGGGTTTAATGCAGAATTGTAGGATCCATTCCAAAGGTATTTTCAAAGAATAAGACAACTTGTAAAAACCTTCTGCAATTGTGATTTAATGAAGCTAGGTAAGGTGAGAAGTGAAAACCGGAAGGAAAAGAATGGTCATTGTTCTGTGAGACCCTGGCCCACAAGAGGAATGCTGCATTTGAATGCTTTTAAATCATTGAGCTCTTTTTTTTGTTTTTCTTTCTGACGGTACCTGTGGAGTATGTGGTACCTATTGCCTTAACACGTACTCCAACTGCCTACTGTTTCCTTGTAGTTTTTATTTCAACATTTTTTCTTTTAACTCTTAAAGCAGTAGATTTTGTGAGATATTAGAGGTTAGGAAAATTCTATGGTTTCAACAAATAAAATAGTAACAAATTATGACTTACCTCTTTAGTTTAGCATATATATTCTTGCCCCTTCTCTTATATCTCTACGTGTAATAATTTTGTCTTTACATTGTGCCTTGATAAGCCCTAAATCCCACATTGGAAGAATAGCTGCTAAACAGTTGGTGTGATTGTTGAGCGAATAGATCTGTGTGGCTAGAGCAATATTTTAAGTCAGTAATGCAAATAGTAACTATTCTTGTACTCAAAATTTACTCTTTTAGTGGTAGTTTTGTATGTGAAGAAAACATTAGTTGCCTCACATCCTTTGAGAAGACGGGTCATTTGGTAGAGGTTCAATTATGAATTATATCCAGAGAGAGGTTCAACTTACTTTCATCTTATAATTCCACAAATTGACGCAGTAGGAATTTTTTATTTTTTATTTATTTATTTTTGATTTTGGAATGGATGCTCGGGGGTTTATGGGGGTGCATCAATAAAGCAGGCTGTCGATAGGAATTTATTTTTTATCTCGTCACATATAAAGTATTTTTCCTTCTGAGGTATCACACAGTTTCTTCGGTTCATGTGGCTTTCCTTTAAAGGAGATGATTAGACTTAGCCATATATCTGGGTAAGCTAACTTTTCTAATGTTTTCTCCCATACCCAAATTCTTGATGAATTCCTACTGAACATGGAGTAATTGCCCAAGCAAGCATATATCACAGCTTATTTTGGTAGTGGCAGTACAACAATCCAGATGTATTTTAGTAGGGTTTATTACTGTTCTCTTGTAAAAATGAATGAACTAAATCTCTACCTATCTGTGTGATAACATCTTGGGTACATAACACGAATGGAAAAGCAAGATGCCATATTTTTATAGTGTATGATGGATTTAGGGAGAGTTGAAAGGAACATAGCATAGAGGGCTCTTGTGGCTGCGTGCCGGGGCCGATCTAGCAGTGCGGTAGGGTCGCTGGTTTCTGTGTTTGGTGGGGATGTCTGGCTGGGGCCGGCTGGGTTCGATCCCTGGCTCGGCCAGACCTTATGGTGCCCCGAGCACCGCCAGGAGTGATTCCTGGAGTGCAGAGCCAGGCGCAACCCCTGAGCATCGCTGGTATGAAAAAAAAAAAAAAAAAAAAGAAAGGAACATAGCATACATTGTTTAAATGAGAATATAAAAATTTGAGACTCATTAATTCAAGGAATAAAGATTAATTCTGGGGGAAAGATTTGGGGCTCCTTTAGAATCTACATTTTCTGGTAATGAAGAAAAAAGTGCGAAATTTTGTTAATCTCTTAAAAGTGATAGGAGGGATATATGCATTTTTTTTTTTCTATTTTTTGGGGCCACATCTAGCAGTGCTGGAAGGATTCTCTGGTTTCTGTGTTTGGTGGGGATGTATGGGTGTGGGACCATGTGCTGATCCCCTGGCCCGGCCAGACCTTGTGGTGTCCAGTGAACCTAGCCTTTTGTATGCAAAGCGTGTGCTCATTCCTCTCAGTTTACAGGTAAGGATTTTAAATTTTTGAATAATAAGATTTATGTATGGTTTGAGTAATTTGGGGAAAATAGCACATCAAAGTTTTAACTTTTAATCAGTACTCTCAGTACATTTGACTTTCTTGTTTGAATGTAGTGCAGTCAGAATAATTTTTGCAATGGAGAGGGAAAAGAGGCGGCTTCATTGTGTAAAGCTTTGCTAAGGAGAGGAGGCAGCCAGGAGTTATTTAGTCATTTTTGCTGTTGGACTTGTACTCCTGGGAAAATGCTTTGCTTAAGATTTGAGTATTGATCATTATTTAAAGTCTGTAGGAGAATTTAAGTTCAAGCTACACTTGGAAATGGCAGGGGTGTAGTGATCATGTCTTCTCAAAGTATAGGGGGAGCCTTTTGTATCACAGCCCTGAAAGGCATTTGCGCAGTGAAAACTCTGATATCAGGAGTCCTTAACACTTTTTTGAAGTTTGAATTGCTACATTTATTAAACAGTGAATATAAATCTGAATTTATATTTAAGAATGCAGTGTTCTAGTATTTTCTTTTTTTGGGGGATGGGGCCACACCCAGCACTGCTCAAGGGTTCACTCTTGGCTCTGCACTGAAGAATCACTCACAGAAGGGACCAGATGGGATGCTTGCTGGAGATTGCATTTGGTCTTCCTATGGGCAAGGTAGGCACCTTACCACTGTACTATTTCTCCAGCCCACTGTTGCAGTGTCTTTTGTTTGTTTTTTGGGCCACGCTGGGGTTAGTTCTAGCTAACCCACACAGGGGTTAGTTCTAACTCTGCACTCGGGAATTACTCCTGGGGAAGTGAATGGGAATCCAACCTGGGTTGGCCGCGATGCAATGTAAATGCCCTGCTCTTGTACTGTCTCTTCTGCTCTGTTCTAGTACTTTTCAATAAACAGTTTTTCTCTGTACCAGTTACTAATGAGTAATTATGATAAGTTGTTAAATGTTTGAGTAGTGAGCAGTAAATTCATAGCTGAGCCTTACTATATTCCTACTGAATTTACTACAAGTTATGAGTTTCCACATGGAGTTGGAAACTCATGACTTAAACCATATTTTCATTCCTTATCAAGAAAACTGTCAGTGGTACTTTCAGAATAGATGAAATAAGCAGCATTTGGGGGGGTGTCTGTTTTTGGGGCTATACCAGGAGTACTTGGAACCTACACTTGGCCTTATGATTAGGAGTCACTCTTGGTAGGGCTTAGGGGACCATATAGGGTACTGGAAATCAAACCTGGGTCAGCCTCATGCAAGGCAAGTGCCCTAATTGCTGTACTATCACCCAGCCTCAATAATCACCATTTTTGGATGTGTATTCCCTGTTCAGTTTTTATAAAACTCCATGGCTTTAAGTGTGATTTTTTTTCTCTTTTTGGGTCACGCCCCCGCAAGGCTCAGGGGTTTCTTATGGTTCTGCACTCAGGAATTACTCCTGGCAGTGCTTGGGGACCATATGGGATGCCGGGGATAGAGCTCAGGTGGGCTGCATGCAAGGCAAAAGCCCTACCCGCTGTGCTAGCCCTGTGGGGAATATATTGATTGGGTAAATAAATCAACATACTTTGAGCTGTTTCTGTATTTAAAAAACATTGTGGCCACTTTTCCTTTTTTTTTTTTTTTTTTTGGCTCAGGGCTTACCCTTGGCTCTGGACTCTGGAGACTGTATGAGGTGTTGGGGGACTGAATTCAGGTCAGCTGTGTGTAAGGCAGGCTTCCTCTGCTATACTATCTCTTCAGGCCCGTGACCACTTTTAAATTGTACTATAATATTAAAGGATTAAACTATATTATGTAATAAAGGCACACATTGAGAATTTGAAATTCAGTTGTTAGTTTTGTAATATCCATCAAAATGTTTCTTGGGAATTATAGTAATCCTGAAAAAATGCATTTTAAAAGTATGCAGTGGGCATAGCTCTCCCCACACACAAAAAGGAATGAATGTTTGCTGGACATTCATGTTACCAAATTGAAACTAGGTAGCTTTCATTTTAGGGAATTATCAAAATCAGAGAGTTCAGTTTTAGTTTTCAGGGTGAAATTATCTATTCGTAAAGAATTTTCATGAAATTCAGTGCTCAGAAATGCACCAAAAACTGTTTAATGTACCAGCAAGAAAGGCGCTCTATTCTTTCTTGGAATGCAAAACATTTGTGATGTGTCATGAATTGAGTGTCTTTGTTGTTAGGAAATAGCATTAGAAAGTTATGTCTGAGGGTTTCTGTCTTTTTTTTTTTTTTTTTTTTTTTTGGGTCAGACCTGGCAATGCTCAGGAATTAGTCCTGGCTGTGCACCCAGGAATTACTCCTGGTGAGCTTAGAGGACCGTATGGGATGCCGGGATCGAACCTGAACCCAGCCTGCTTTACTATTACTTCAGGCCCCATGTATGAGGGTTTCTATTATGAGAAACCACCTTTACTGCAGGAACCAGAAATCTTCGGAACAGATCAGTTTTCCTGTTGGAATTTAAGATTAAGAGCTAGTCTTCTACAAAAGTACTAACTGAAATGTAGCCAACTGGTACTAAGTGGTTATTTTGCATACTGGTGAATAAATGGTAATTTCTAACTTCTAGGGATTTGTAGTTTGAATCAATTACTTAGTGTGTATTATTTACCCATTAGTAATAATGTTTTAGATAATAGTTTTATAGAATAGTTTACTGCCTTATCAATGCATTAATTTACTAAATTTCTGAACTCTGGGTCAAGATTTAAGGGTCTAGTATAGCTGCCAGTATGATGCAGGAGGTAAGGCTGACAGAGTTGGGATTTGAAGTGGCATCTTTACTGGCAGTCGGTGTGTCAAGGCTTCAGCACAGAGGGTTCCTCTTGGCTCTCTGATGGGGTGACCACATGATGGGGATTGAACGTAGGCCTTTGCATGCAAAGCATGTACTTCCTGTTGAACTCTCTAACCTCTGCCTTCCCAAGTGAAGTATGAGAGCTTTCTTCTGAATGTCAGTTTATATGTTCAGCTGCTCACTTGTAATATACTCCTGAATTTCTCATATACATCTTGGATGTCATAGGAGGAAATACTATTTTCTAAGAATTGTATCATAAATGTCAGAATGCTGTTTCCCTCACTCTTACCCTTTTCAATAAATAGCACTATCAGCTCAGAATTCTAGGCAATAGAAAACTTTTGGGTAGGGGAGTAGAGGGTCACAACTATCTACACTCATGGATTATTCCTGGTGGTGCTGGGAATTGCGATTACTATATGAGGTACTGGGGATTGAACTGGGGTGACTGCATGCTAGGCAAGTGCCTTGCCCCTATACTAGTTCTCTGGCCCAGAGAGAATTTTTTGATACCCTCTTCTCCCTAACAAGTCTAAAGCATCCCAAAATTGTAGGTGTTCTAAAACAAAGTACGTCTCATTTGTCTTTTTTTCTCTTCCACAAATTTGCAGCCTTTTATGAAATTAGAGTTCAGACTGCTTCTCTTTCCTCCACTGTGAAGATAACTACATATTTGCAAAGAATTTGCAATAATTCTTGCAAAATTAATTTGGACAATGTAAGTGAATATGTTCACAATAAAGATGACTTAAAACTTATGAATATGAACTATCACCACTAAAATAAGTTATATCGGGCTGGAGCGATAGCCCAGAGGGCAGGGCGTTTGCCTGCACACGGCTGGCCTGTGCCGGCCTGGGTTCGATCCCCGGCATCCCATATGGTTCCCCTAGCACCGCCAGGAGTAATTCCTGAGTGCAGAGCCAGGAGTAACCCCTGAGCGTCCGCCGGTGTGACCCAAAAAGCAAAATAATAATAATAATAATAAAATAAATACAAATAAAAATAAATAAAATAAGTTATCTAATAATGTCTGTAGTCAGTGCAACTTCTTTTTTTTTGGCCTCATCTCCTGGCTCATTGCTGGGCTCTGTGGTGCCTAGGATCATGTGGGTCTGGGGCTTGATCCCGACCAGCTGAATTCTATTAATAGACTCTGAAGAACAGGAAAGCAATGAAATGAAGTATAAATTAGTTATGAGTTGGGGACCCCTACTTAAAAATATGATCTTAGAATATAATTTCTAGTTTCTTAAAACGTTGCTGACGATACCGTTCTAATAACACCAAATATAAGCCCAAGCGGCACAAATGCTGACTGACTCCACTAAGAATAGTGAAACAGTAAGGTCTTTTAATGCACTGTATCTCCACGAAGAGCAGGAATGTTTGTGGAAAAATGTAAAGACGTAGGAATGGATGCAGAGTGCCCGTTGGACTGTTAATGGGAAGGGAAGGTGGGGGGACATTGGTGATGGTAGATGGGTTTGGGGGGGATGGGTGTTGGAACACTGTGGTTGAGAAACTCTACATGACATCTTTCAATTGTATGTCTAAAATGGTGTAATGATATTTGGGGGAAGAGAGCTGCATGGAATGCCTAAAAAAAAAAAGCATCTAAGTAATAGCTAAAAGGACAAAGAGCCTCCTGCTCCGGGCACATCTCTTCAACTCCACCATTCTCCCTGCATTAACATACGCCTCAGAGACCTGGGCCCCTACGAAAACAGGTGATGAGAATGCTATTCCTGTCTCCCAAAGGGGAATCGAAAGAGCTATGCTTGAATATCATGCCTCACTCAAGTGAGAGAAGGAACTCGGAGTTCCAACCTCCGTCAAGGATCCAGAGTCAGGGACGCTGTCTCGCTTGCCAAGGCATCGAAAATCAGATGGGCTGGACATGTAATGCGATTTGGAGACAACCGCTGGTATAGAGCTGTTACCAACTGGATCCCACGGGATGTCAAAAGATCACGTGGCCACCCATCTGTAAGATGGTCAGACTTCTTCGTCAAGATTCTGAACGAGCAGTTTGAGGCTCTTTGTATTCCTGAAGCAACCAGATGCCATTGGGCTACACTGGCATGCGATAGGGTCAAATGGAAATGTTACTGGCGCCCGCTCAAGCAAATCCATGAATAACGGGATGTCAAGTGATCAAGTGATAAAACATGCTATAAAATAAGTATTGGAACTGAGAATTTTTTTTATTTTTTTTTTTTGGGTCACACCCGGCAATGCTCAGGGGTTACCCTGGCTCTGCACTCCAGGAATTACTCCTGGCATTGCTCAGGGAGACCATATGGGATGCCAGGGATCGAACCCGGGCCGGCATGGGCCGGCCGCTGCAAGGCAAATGCCCTACCCGCTGGGCTATCACTCCGCCCCTGAATTCAGAATTTTTTTAAAATCTAGACTAAGGTGTGTAAATCAAATACAGATTTATTAGGAGAGTTCAGGTTAGATTAGATGCTGCCATGAGAATTCTGAAAACCTTTTTATTTCTGTTGGGTTCTATCCCTTCCCATTTCTGCTTAATATATTCATAGGCATGTACATAGTTTGTAGCTTTTCTTTCTAGCAGTAATTATAACAACTGGACCCAGCAGTTTTTTTAAGCATGCCCAAAGATTGATGTTAAAACCATATCCTCTTCTTGAGTAATAGAGCTTATTTTTGTTTAAATTCCAGTGGGATTTAAACTTGGAGTCGATCTTTAAGAGCCAAGGTTTGATTTTTTGCTTTAATAGGCCACCTGAGAGCCTGACTATTTAACATTTCACTATAAAGGAGACAATAATTTGAAGTACGGAGTGTTGTAGTTTAAAAATGAAATCTAGTTTTGTTTTGTGATTCAGAACTCAATAGAAGGGATTTTGGAATCTAGTTTGCTAGTTTTTTCAGATCTATCGATCTATGGAATGGTTTTGCAAGTCTAAAAGGGACTCTACAGTCTGTGACTGCCAATGCTTTTCATGCAAGATCACCCAGCTTTGTATGAGGGATAGTCAATATAATAAAGGTCAATGAAGGCAATCCTGTAACCAAAGCAAGTTACAGGAATCCTGTCCCCTCCCGCCCAACCCCCCAGCCTATGTAAAGTGGTCTTCAGGTGAATTGTGGGGACATATCCTCATAAAAAGTCTCTTAATCGAATAATTTTTGGCTTGGCTTTGGGGCCGTGGCAATTGAAGTGATTTCCCAGTTCTGTGCATGGGGTGGTTCCCTCCAGTACTCAGAGGCAGTTGTGTTACTAGGGATTGAATCTGAGCCTCCAGGCAAAGCATGTGCTCTGCTCTTTAAACTAGCTTTGATCAAACTTCCTTGGTTTGTAACAATCTTTCATAGTCTCCTACGACTTTAGAGACTGCAATGCAATTTCTCTCTGATCCTGCTTTTTTTTTTCTGACTCAGTCTCTCTTCCATTTTTGAGGACTGTCATCATTACACTGGATTAACCTGGATGACCCAGATTCCCCTCCCCGTCTTAAAGTAGATGGGGTTTGTGCATCTTTTGGGGACCATTATTTTATCTGCATTTAGCATAAAGGAAAAAAAAGAAAGCTTCAAGAGTAGACCACAGGGTTAAACATTTTTATTTTTAGACATTGTAATTTATGTAGCTGCTGCCAGTGTTTTTTCAGACATGCAGTGTTCCCACATCCTGTTCCCTCACCCTGTGTCTCTGTCTCTTCACAGTATCCCATAGTCCTTCTCATCTCCCCCAGCTTGAAGTTCTTAGTTTTTTGGATTTGGATAAAACAATGGGAATGAAAAATAATTTGGTATAAGGTATAATCTACTTTAAGGAAACTTGATATTCAAAAACATGGCACCAAAAAGAAAAGAAAGGTTAAATGCCTCATTCATTTTTTTTCTCCCAAATTGGTCAACATTTTTTATTGCTAGAGAGTAGACCATAATTCAGTTTATGCTTAGTGAATCAATAGCTTGATATCAGGTTGCTTGTGTAACTTCCACAATCTCCTAGAACTCTTCTCTGATTTCTGTTGGTCATTGTTTAACTTTAATTGTTAACCTGATCTTTGATAGATAAGCACAAGTGAGAGCTTCAGAATTTCTTTGTACACCATGAACTTTACTTTCATTATACTCCCAAAGCTTAATCATTGTTGAATGAATAGCATTTATTAAACCTATTCAGATAGATTTTTGGGGTTATAAGGTACCCTTCATCCAACTTTGAGTGACTTACATATTTCTAAAATCAGCATTATAGAGTAATTTTATCCGATACACAGATGGGAAGCAGTAAGAATTCACAGGCAGCCTGGGATAAACAGATGGATCTTACCTTTCTCCTGCCAGTG
>JAJIBD010013651.1:0-36745 GCA_021461705.1 Cryptotis parvus | reverse complement strand
TTTATTATTATGTGTGAAAAATACAATGAGCTCAATATTTTATATAGGATGGGGCATTTGTTCCAATTTTATTCTATACCAAGGATAGAATCAAGGTTGTCTGCATGCAATACATGCACCTCTGTGTTACATCTCTGGCATCTTGACTCAATTTTCTATTACCATCTCCTAAGATACACATAGATACATTTTAATTTTTTGTATCAAGTGATGATATTTTCTGCTGGATGATAAAGACAACTGAACACATGAAAAAAGCAGGGATATGGGGTTCAGTGAAGGATCTACACTAATAAACATATAAGTTACAAAAAAATTCTGAAACAATTTCCTTTAAACCTAATGGGTGTTTTGGGATCGGAGCAATAGTATTGTGAGTGGGTGGGGCATTTGCCTTGCACGTGGCGAACCCGGGTTCTATTTTCGGCATCCCATAGGGGTTCCACAAGCACCACCAGGACTAACTCCTGAGTGCAGAGCCAGGAGTAAACTCTGAGCATTGCCCCACAAAAAAATACTGTAAAGGGTTTTATCACATCATATGAGAACATAGCAGACTCACAATACTTATAATTTCTAGAAAATGTAGTATTATTTTGACTAGACTATAAAAACTGCTTAAGGAAGACATCAACATTACTACAATTAAACAGCCTCAGTATAATCTCTCTAAAGTTGAAGAACATATTCTAGTTGAGTCTATATTTAGAACCACTGGAAACAAACTGAATGAAATTTATGGGAAAATAAGAAAAAGCAAAGAGTTTAAATTCTTTTTAAAACATTTTATTATACCACCGTGGGATATACAATTACAACGCTGTTCACGTTTGAAGGTTTCGGTCACACAGTGTTCCAGCACCCGCCCCTCCACCAGTGCCCATCACCCACCACCCATGTCCCCAATTCCCTCCCCTCCCACATTCTGCCTAAATGACAGGAAGAGTTTAAATTTTAATTTAGTCACTTACAATACTGTTCTGAGATTAGCCTAGCTCACTGTAGATTGTATCTTTTTTCTTTTCTTTTCTTTTCTTTATAAACTGTATATAATAGGACTACCTGATTATGTTGTAGCACCAAAAAAAAAAAAAAAAACTTTTGGATACTAACAAGTAAAAACTGAAAAGTTGGTATTTTCTGATTTTACATGGGCAAAAATGGAAGAAAGTAATTTTTTCATATTCAAAAATGGCAAAATTTGAAAGGCAACAATTCTTTTAGACTTGTAATTAATTCAATTCTTACTGAACCAAAGCAGTATTTGCTCATCTATATAAATTGAATTATGAAAGTATTTGTTGAATGCTTTCTATATATTCAAATCTGGATTAATAACTTTCAAATAATATAAAGGATTTGTGACAAGTGATATTTTTTATGGTTATGAGAATTCAGACAAATTACTTCACAGACCTATAAAAAATTTCTGTAAAAAGTGTTATCTTTTAGTATTATTTAAGGGATCGATGAAAATGTACAAGAAATGTTTTATAAACTATACCTCTTTGAAAATGAAGTAGTTATTCCAGGAAGGCTAGGGTAAGTATTAGTATTGAATATTGCATGTTTTTTAATATCCATTAATAAAATCTATGTTATATACTCTCCTGTTTCTTTTATAGTGATGGTAATAGTACTGATGTCACAATACAATATATTGTTATGGTAAGTACAGTTATTTGCATCTATCCTGTGTTATAAAATCTACAATGCCTGCCACAGTAATTTTGAAGGATCATTTTTCCAGGGTATAGAAAGTACTGCTCAACACATGTATGTTTGTTTGACTTTCTAATTCCAGTGAAACATATATAAATCTTTCAATACGACACTTCTGAACAATGCCAGATTCTTGTTTTTCTTGGGGTTCTGAGAACTTCCATAAGAAAAACATGCTCTCAAAAGATTCTAGTCCACACCACTGAAAATATGGAATAATATGAAGTGCATTCAGTATATGTTCAATTTCTAAGAAACTATAAAGCCTTTCTAAAATAGCCTTTTCATTGTACATTCCGTCAGAAATTTTTGAACATTTCGTTATTATGTATCTTTTACTAATAATTTTCACTTTCAAAATATCTGCTATTTTAATGGATTGCAGTTGCAGTCATTTGTAGCATTTCTAATAGCTGAAGTTGTTAAGCAGATCATATTATGATTATTGTTTCTCTGTGGATGTGAATTTTTTTTAAATCTATACCCACATAGTTGGCCTTTTGTTGTGGTGGTGTTGTTATGTTTTTTGTTTATTTAATAGGAGGTTCATCCAGAAATCCTCAGTGACACAAGACCATTCCTAGCAAGGCTCTGTTGGTGGAGCAGGTCTGGTGATTTTGTACTTGGGCCCTGGCAGTGTCAAGTGCTCTGTGCAGTGCTAGGACTATATGGATGTCGTTTCTATTTAGAGACCCAAGGTTCATAGTTCAAATGTCCCAATGTCTCAAATGTCCCTAGTATCTCATCCCCAGTCTCTGCCTATGCCTTTTTGTGAGGTCTTTCAAACTTAGCTCAGGAGAGGGACCACTGTACTTGGTCCCAGATAATGTAGTTATGCCTGGGTCCAGCAGTACTAGGTGTCACCAGGGCTATACCTTGATGAAGAAAATAAAATTGCAAGGCATGTTTTCCAGCACTTTAAGTCAAGTCACTGGATCCCTGACTGTCTTTTAAGTTTGTCTTCTTATAACTGAGTTGTGGTTTTAAGTTTCTAAATTCAATTCCTAATACTATATAAATGAATGTGCATATAGATTGTTTAACTTCGGGCCGGAGTGATAGCCCAGCGGGTAGGGCGTTGCCTTGCACGCGGCCGGCCCATGCCAGCCTGGGTTCGATCCCCGGCATCCCATATGGTCCCCGAGCACCGCCAGGAGTCATTCCTGAGTGCAGAGCCAGGAGAAACCCCTGAGCATCGCTGGGTGTGACCCAAGAAAAAAAAACCAAAAAAAAAAAAAAACTTCATATAATATATTGCTTCATATTTTAAGTTTCATTAAGTTTATTTTCCTTCATCTTCAACATTTTTAACCATTTGTTGTTTTACTTTTTAGTACTGTAGGTCATCCAGGTCGTTTCATTTTTTTTTTTAATCCACCCTCCACATCCCTTCCTCTCTTTCAATGTTGTGATAACTGGAACGGCATACAAATGTGTGGTTGGGTTTTGGTGTTTTGCTCATCAAGGTTCTCATATAGGCTGCAGCCCTCACGCTCTAGGCCGTGATGCTTACTGGAGGCTCATGCTTTAGTTGTGGAGTTCATAATGTGCTTGCCCATACATCCTACTTCTGGTCATAGTTCTCTTACGTGTTTCTACTTCAGTAATCAATGAAGATACACTCTAGTTGTGATGTTCACACCTGAATGTATTTACAACTGTAAATCCCTTTGTAGCTAGGGATCACAGAGAATAGAGCTGCTAGGCCCAGCTTCTGGGGTTGTGCTTAGTACCTGAGTCTTCATGCTTGCTAGGTAAGTGCCTATTCACCAAATTATCTTCTGACCCTAGGATTTAATTTTGGAGGCTGCTGGTATTAGGGAACACATGGGAGTGCTCAGGGCTTACTTTTTGACTCTGTGATCAGGACCAATCACTGCTGGTGATATTTGCAAGACCCTTGACAGTGCCACAAATTGAACAAGAGTAGACTGCATGTAAGGCAAGCATCTTAATCCCTTATTATCTTTCTGGGCCTAGGATTTAGGGATGTGTATTTGTGTGTGTGTGTGTGTGTGTGTGTGTGTGTGTGTGTGTGTGTGCCAGGTGGGCCCAGGCATGGCGGGTTCTAGCCCTGGCCCACCACCTCGGCAGAGCCTCACAACAAGCCAGACCACCCCTCCCTCACTCCACGGGCGCCGCCATTTTCCACTTCTGGACTTCCCTCTCGTCAGAACTCCACCCAGCAGACCAGCCCATCACAGCACAGATCACCGACACCCACCCTGCAGCAGCTTTTTCCTCAATCCAGCCCAGGTATCCTGGTCCAGAGACTCTCATACACATGGGGGCAGAGCTGTTCCTTGCTCTCCCTGTGCACAGCCGTTCATGAGGCAGTCGGGAGGCATGGCGGGTTCTAGCCCTGGCCCACCACCTCGGCAGAGCCCTCACAACAAGCCAGACCACCCCTCCTCACTCCATGGGCGCCGCCATTTTCCACTTCTGGATTTCCTCTCGTCAGAACTCCACCCAGCAGACAGTGGAGAACAGTGGAGAACCAGAACCATTACAGTGCGGTTCATCAATAAATGCTTTATTTGGAGGTGTTTAAAAGAGTTTGCCTTCCGCTCGACAAGCCTGGCAAGCTTCTCGTGCTGTATATGATGTGCCAAATTCCAGTAACAATTATATTAGGTCATTCCCATGACCTAATATAATGGTTTGAGGCTCTTTATGTTCCTGTAGCAAGCCGATGCCCCCTGGCTCTACTGGCATGAGACAGGACATATGGAGATATTACTGGTGCCCACTCTAGGAAATAGATGATCAACAGGAAGATCGTGATCGTGATCGTGTCTGTGTGAGAGAGAGAGAGTTTCTATCCATTTTTTTGTAGAGATTACTTACATGTTCACTCATTAAAACCATTTTTTTCTTAATTTGACCAAATATTCTTTAATTATATAAATAAATTTGTAAGCAATACTTCTTTTTCAGTTTCATGAAAGAAACGGGAACATTGAACCAAGTAGTTCATATGCAAGACAAGCACTCAACACTGAGTGCCATCCCCAGCTTCTGTAATAGACAATTTGAAATCTATCTACTAGAGCAACATCTTAAATTCCTCAGAGACATTTTTTAGAGAATATAAAGTTCCAAAGTTTTACCTTATTTGGTTCTGTGCTTCCAGGTTCATTTCCTCTCTAATCTTGGTTTCACATCAGGTCTCCAGTGCTTCCTTTCATTTGCATGTATATCAGTAGAGGCTGAGAGATTTAGGAAAATATTTGTACAAACATTTTTATTTCCTAAAAATCAAAATTTTTCTGTATGGAACTCTTTCTGTTTTCATCTGCTTCATTATGTTCTAGTGTCTTTAAATAGCTTTTGACAAAATATTGTATTATTAATAAAAAAGTTTAATAACAATTTACCCCATAATCATTATCATATAATAGCAAAAAAACTCATTTTAACTTACAAGGTTTAAAATATAGTTTTTGTAAGATTGAAATATTTTATATTTTGCCTTCTTATTGGATTCAAGTGAATACTCTATTAGCAATTACATAGAACAGTAATTTAAAATGCATGTGAAACTGAGTTTCAAATCTTAGATCATTATTATACTTCAATCATATACCATAGCCTTGGCCATCTTAAGTGGTAAAACTTTTATAGGCTTTTTAAAATAATCAAGGTTATTTTTGCAGAGAAATAAAAGTACATGAGCATGCATAAGAATAATCTTCCATCACCGAGGCTCAGGAAATGTGGGCATTCGGTAGTATATTTTATGCAAGATATGACAAAATGAATAAGTTAAGATAACTTCCACTTTATTAACCTCTTATAACAGAGATGAAGACTATGGAGACTCAGAACAAGTAGAAATTTTCCCAACCTCATACAAATTACATGTCCCAAAAATAGTTTTAGAACCTAAGTTTTCTGATTTCCTGGAAGCTTATTTTGTTGCCCATGACATTTTTGAGGCAAAAACCATACTTTTAGTATAACATGAAAAATAGGCCTGGAGGCCAAAGTCATAGTACAGCGGGTAGCACATTTGCCTTGCATGCAACCGAACCAGGTTCTATCCCCAGCATCCCATATGGTCACTGAGCACTTCCAGGAGTAATTACTGAGTGAAGAGCCAGGAGTAACTCTTGAGCATCACTGGGTGTGACACAAAAAAAGCAAAAAAATAAAATTAGGTCTGAGAAACAGAAATATATATATATACATATATATATATTTAGATATGTGTATACATATTTATATGCGTGTATATATACATATATATGTGAATCCATGTATATATTCATGTATATATTTATTTATATATAAAACATTGAGTAACTAATAATAATAAATATATTTAATGTTTGTAAGTTACTTAAGTCAGCAAGTCATTGAAGTTCAATCTATCACAAATTAGATTTAAAATGCATGAACCCTCCTCACACAGCAGAAAATTACATATATCTGCATGAAGTAATTGACAACATAACAAAGTTTTCAACATAATCTACTTGAATCAGAATTAAAATTTATAAATGCCAGCAGTTGTTTTGTTTTTCAAAAATATTTTGTCCTATATAGAAAGTTAGCAAAATCACTCATTACTTACTTGCCTACTTACACCTGTTTATAAATTGTGTTTGATATTTCTAAGATTTTTTTTATATTCTATTGTACCACCGTGAGATATACAATCACAAAATGTTCATGTTTGAGTTTCAGCACCCATCCCTCCACCCATGCCCATTATCCTCTGGAAAATGTAAAACTGACACAGGCAGGCAGACAGGAAAGAGCCCTATGGCAATGGAATTCCTTGGGAGTAGTAAAAACCACACTATAAGACCTTAAGGAATTGAGTACGGGAACTAAGGATGGATAATACCTTTCCCTGGAGCTAGCCCAGACCATGAAGTCTGGACCTATCTTCCAGGATAAGATCCAACAGGAACAGAGGTCGAAAAAAAGGAGTTTTCAAAGAAGACCACTCCCAACACTACTCCCCTTGGCAACCACCCTAGCAACAATCCAGCTAGAAGTTGCATGTGGGGGCTACTTGAGATAAACCCTATAAAAGCCACCTTGAACAAGGAAGGGGCACACTGGTGCAGTACTCACGTGGCACCCAAGCACGAGTGTGGTTGATGCGGTGGTATCCTCCCCTCTACAGATATGTTCTCTCTCTGTCTCTTTCTGTCTCTGTCTCTGTCTCTCTCTTTCTCTCTCCTAAAAGCCTCCAAATAACATCTATTTTTACTTCACTTCTTGTCTCCCTGAAATTCTTCTTCAGAGAGGCAAAGACAAAAACTTGCACAGCCTGGGTAAGGCCTAGCCCTTGCAGCAGGTCCCAGGTGACAGAGGCGGATTGGCGGATAGGGAGGAAGCGGCCGTCTCTCACATAAGCCACCCATGGGGCCATCAACATCAACAGTAGCAAAATCATTATCTTGAGTTATAAACCTTGAGTTATGCTTCAGCTTACGCCACCCTTTTGTTTCATTTGTAATCGTATGTCTCACGGTGGTATAATAAAATATTAAAAAAAAAACAAATATGAACACTTTCACGATGGCATAATAAAATATTTTTTATAAAAGGGGCTCTTTGCCTAATAGTAAGATATGTGTAGGTATTTGGGTGCATGATTAAGTGAGGAAAAATATATATAAATAAAAAGTGGTAATAGCAAAAAAAAAAAGAAACAAGTAGTTCCTGAAATGTTGAGTACTCCAGGACACAAAACCTTGGAAAAACAAAGAAATCAATGAAAACAGGTAAACTGTGGCTGGGAAATCTGAAAGGGTTTTGGAATTGTACTAAGTCATATGATAGTTTTACATTGTTGCCTCAAAACACTAATCTATTCAACATTAGTTATCACTTCTAAGATTTTTTAAAAATATCAAGAAAAATGAAAATGTCTAATGGTTCTGATTGAATTCATATATGTTCTTTAAACATACATTTACTAAAAGACCTTTCTCAACATTGTTATTACCAGATTAATTCACTGAAAATTAGGGAATTTGTTTTTTGCCCATGTAAATAGTTGGGAATCTGTTTTCAATGTAAGCTGCACCAAAAAGAAATTTAGAATCAAATTCCATTCATTTAGAGATATTTAGTAATTTTCAATGGCTAACTTTATTGGTATTCAAGATACTTTAAAACATTCATTTAAATTGATTATAAATCAGGAATAAAAACAAAATAACTATTTGAAGCAAAAAAAAATTTAACGGGGCCGGAGCAATAGCACAGCAGGTAGGGCACTTGCCTTGGTGGTCTACCCAGGTTTGATCCCAGGCATCCCATATGGCTCGCCGATCACTGCTAAGATTAATTCCTTAGTGAAAAGCCAGGATTAACCCCTAAGCATCACCGGCTGTGACCCAAAAAAGCAAAAAAAAATAAAATAAAATAAATAAATAAAAATTAACAAAAGTACAATCAAAATGCATATTACCCCTTTCACTAGATATAGCAATTTACATATTTTGTTTATATGAATGTCCCAGTATAAAAGTGTGCCAGAATAATAGTTTTGAGGAATAGAGTGTTGATTTATCAAAGACAAAATGAAATAAGCTTAATTATTAGTAGTGACTTCTTAATTTACTTTTCAAAATATGTTTTACTTTTTTTAGATCATCCCAAGCACAATGGAAAGAGTTAAAATAGACTTCATTAATACTACCTGGGTAATATTTAACCTTATATTTACTAGAAGTGAAAGTAAACTAAGGTATAATAATTCAGATTATAAACCATTACTCCCGTGACTAAAGTTTGTCCAGCACTCAATATCAGATTTTGTATTCCTATTTGAGTAAATAAATTCTGTGGTTAGAACTTACAAAAACACCTCTCACTTCTTCCTATATGCAGTCTATCTCATCACTCTCTCATCACTGAGAATTTTGTCCAAAAAGAATTGTTATTATGTGTAACTTGATATTATGTAACTTTGCTTTTAAATATTGGAGAAAATCAAACTTGAAACAGGACTGTGCTTATTATATTTTATGTTTATTTGCATAAATGTAATCCAGGCTTATCTTATTATGTGTCTGTATTTACCCTTTGAACTGTGATGTATAAAAAGTAAATGTGATTTAAGAGATGGCAGACTATGCATTTCTAAAGCTGATAGAATGCCAAGGGATTAATCTCTACCAGTCATGCAAAAATCATATCCTTTCTCAATGATTGGTTAAAGAAGTAAGAATAAGAAGTCTCTATTTCTCTTAAAAATCCATTTTGAAATTGGTGGACAGACTGGTTAAGTAACGTTGACACCTAAATCAGTAAATGATTTATTTTTTAAAACAAGTGCAGCCAGATGTTTAAAAGATAAATTTTTTGTTCCATATAATAATGTATTTAATGTAATATTTTTAAACACCAAATTATTTAAAAAAATGGCTACTACATTCAACAGTCACAAGCAATGAGTGAGAATATTTACTGTTCCACATCTTCATCAGAATTGAATATTTCCGTATTTGGATTTTTGGCCAATATTATGGCATATGCTGTTTTATTTCATTTGAATTTTGTATTAGATATAATGTGATATATTTTTAAAATACTTATTTATTATCATTTTATTTTTGAAGGGTGTGATAGATGTCTCTTAAAGTCATTGTCTTACTTATTATTTAATTTTATAAGATTTTTTTAGTTTTGTGTGACAGTCCTTTATTTGGTATTATTATCTTGTACTCTTAGGTATAATAACCTTTTATTTTGAAGAAAACAATTCAAAACAGCAGTTGCGATAATACAAAGATTCCTTTATATTCTTTACAAAATTCCCCTATTAATAGCTTTTATTGCTATAATATTTACAGTAATTACTGAAACATATTGATATGTTTTATCAACTGTAATCCACTTCAGTGATATTTTTATTTTCATTAATTTCTATTTTCTTGCTATTTATCTACCATCTCTTTTCTAGTTCAGATCAAATTCAGGGCTATCACATTATATTGACTTGCTATGCCTCATTGAACTCCTCTAGATTGTGACAGTTTCTTTTTAATTTTTCCTTCTAAATTTTATCAGATTAAAGCACTGTGATTTACAAATTATTCACACTTGAGTTATAGACATACTGTTTTTCATATTGATTCCTGCCACCAGTGTCAACTTCCCTCCACCAGTGTTCCTAGCTTTCTTCTCTTACTCCCTTTCCTGCCATTTAACAGGTACCATTTTGAGTATTGACTTTAGTGTTAACCTATGGTTTGGATATTTAGCTCTACAATTGCCTAATACCACCAATGTATCTTGGCCCTTGCTTCATGTTGTTTCTCATCTATCTCTTCTCCTTGCTCCCTCCACTTGTTGATTTTCCTTCTCTTTCCTATACAAAAGTGTTCTATGCAGCACATTCTTTGAAGCATTACCTTTCATTTTCAGATACTCTAAATACCACATATAAGAGATACCAACCTGTGTTCATCCTTCTTCTGACTTGCCTTCTTTAACATATTATCTTCCAGTTTCATATATGTTGCAAGCAAAATGAATGATTTCATAATTTCTTGCAGCTGTGTAGTATTCCATGTGTGTATATATCACAAATCTTATGATCCACTGATCTGTTTTTGGACATCTAGGTTGATTCTAAATCTTAGTACTGCACAATGGTGTTCACACATGGTTCTGAATGAACCTTTTTTCTGTCCTGGGTATAGATACTCAAGGAATTCTGAAATTGTGGGGTTGTATCGCAGCTCATTTTTAAGTTTGCTGAGAACTGTTCATACTGTGCTTTCTGCAGCTCTTCTTCCAGCTCATTGATTTTGTCTTCAGCTATTGTCGTTCTACAATTGAGGGCATGCATTGAGTTTTTATTTCATCTACAGAATATTTAATTAATGACACTTCTGTTAGTAATTTTCTTATTTCTGCTTTTATTTCCTCCTATATTTTATTTGATGTCTATTCCACTGTTTCTCTGTGCTCATCAAACATCCTCACCACTTCATCTCTGAATTCTTTATCAGTGAGATTATGTATGTGGGTGTTCTTTGTTGAGGCTTCAAGGCTCTTTTTCTTCCCCAAGGTGGGGACCTGCCTAGTTTCCCATGATACTGTGGTAGTCTGGAGGTGGGTCCTTCCAATGCACTATCAATGTCCCCTCTTACTGCTTGGTAGAAGGAGTAAGAGACTTTGGTGGTCTCTTTTCCTTTCAAGGATATTACTTTCCTCTTTGATGACCTGGGAACCTGTGTTTCCATGAATTATAGCTGTTTAATTTTCATCTCCTCATAGATTTAGCCAGAAATCTGGAGAGCAAAGCAAGTGGGTGAGTCAATGTGGTGGTGGCTGTGGTAAGTGGGCATGGCTGCTTGGCTGAAATAAATATTTCTGATGTGAAGTCTAACCTAACATGTATTTAAGGTAGAGACTCTGACATTTCAGTCCTAGAACACTAAGGAACACCAAAACATCCAAACTAAATCAAGCCTCTGGTCATTATTTGTTAAATCATTTGGTCCATGGATTTCAAAAACATGCCTTTCTTTGTTATTATCTCTAAATTTGAAATTTCCTGGATTCTGTTTTGTTTCTATATTAATTGAAGACATTGTTATCTTATACCTGGACATACCAGGGCAATTTCTATAATCCTTAAATTTGGGGTGCTGGAAGATAGTACAATGGGAAAGGTACTTGATTTAAATGTGGCCATCGCAGGTTTCATCCTCAGCCAACCATATGGTCTCCCAATCTTTAGCAGGAGCTATTTCTAAGCATAGAGTCAGAAGTAGCCCCTGAGCATTGCCAGGTGTGGCCCAAAAAGCAAAAAAAAAAAAAAAAAAAAGAAGAAGAAGAAGAAGAAGTAAACCCTGAGCACTAACAGTGTGGTTCCAAAGCAAAAAGTGCTAAAAAAAAAATCCTAATTTTTCCTTTACTCATGTTCTTTAATAACTAAGGTATATTATTACAAAGCAAATCAGATGATGCTATATTCCTGCTTAAAATGTTTCAATGCTTCTATTCAATGGATTATTTATCCTATGTTTCTGATCTCACCTCATCAATTTTCTACTCCTTGGTATGTTCTGACAAAACTGATCTTTGACAAAGTCCTCAAGAAAATATATGACAAGAAAAAACAGTTTATAAACTACACAAATAAAAACATGTCAAAATAAAATGATAATAAATAGGAATAATATCAAAAATGAATCAAATTGAGTTTCAATAAAATAGAACAAAGTTATAACAAAATTGTTGAAGTTCCATTTGTCTGCATTAGATTAAATGTGCAAATTGCTATTTAACTAAATTTTAATTTAAATTGTAGGGCACAAATTAATTTGAGAGTTACATAGAACATGGAACATACTAGGATAAACTAGTGATTTTTCTGTGCCAAGATATCAGAGGTCAAGGAAGGGAATTTATCATGTTGACAGGGATCAATTATATCGATAATACATTCTGTGGTAAAATAATTAAGTGACAAAATCACAATCTGAGTCAGATATGGAAGGCAAAAACCCTAATCCCTCAAATAGGAAAGTATGAGAAATATCAGCAGCACAAATTCTAACTGGTGGAGGGAGGGGTAAAGACCCTGAGTGATGGTGGTCTAGGGTTTATCTGCATCAGCAGAGACTACTCTTCACAAGCATTTCCTTTAGTAGAGGCACTAATTAACCAAGAAAGGATAAAATTAATTCAAAGAAAAACTTTCTGGATAGTTGTGAACTTATTTCATCAAGCAAATAGATATGCACAATTCAGGCCGACTACTTATAATAAAAGACTTTGTTCCCTGTTTTCTGAGTATCCTGAATGCTTACCACTCACAGATAGTCCCTCTCCGGAAGTAACACTTGTTTCAAATAAGCTGCTTTGCCCAATTACATCCTTGAAAGCAGTTTGAATCTGAAAATCTATTGATGCAGTTGAGCAAAGACCAAAATCTCGCTTTGGCCACAATGTGTAAGAGATGGGAGAGAGAGATGGAGAGAGAGATGGCGAGAGATAGAGGAATAAGATGAAGAAGAAAGAGAAGGAGGAAGAGGAAGAGAAAGAAGAAAGAAGGAGGAGGAGAAGAAGAGGAAGAAGAAGAAGAAGAAGAAGAAGAAGAAGGAGGAGGAGGAGGAGGAGGAGAAGGAGAAGGAGAAGGAGAAGGAGAAGGAGAAGGAGAAGGAGAAGGAGAAAGAGGAGAAGGAGAAGGAGAAGGAGGAGAAGAACAAGAACAAGAACAAGAAGAACAATAAAAACAAGAAGATTGCCTACTATAGAGGCAGGCTGGGGGAAGGGGGAGGGAATCTGGGGACATTGGTGGTGGAAAATGTGCACTGGTTGAGGGATGGGCGCTGCAACATTGTATGACTGAAACCCAATCATGAACAGCTTTATAAATGTCTATCTCACGGTGATATAATAAAATAAAATTAAAAAACAAAATCTCTTGCTTTGATTTTGAAACTATTCAAAGCTATTCCTGAGCCACAGAGTATTTGAGTAGGTTATTTGATGTCTACTGGAAGTGCAGTGTGCATCAAACAGGCTCACATTCTGACCAACCCTGCTCCCCTTGCTTCACTAAACATGATACGCTTGACCTGAAATGCCCGAGTAAGTTTCTCACACTCAAAGTTCTCACCTCTATTGTTTCCAGGAAGCCTATCCTATCACAGTATTTCATAATTGTTTTTCAGATGAATACCAGTCATAGACTCTGAACGTGAAATTAGTACCACTGTAAATGATTAAAACAAAAAATATCTAGTACTCTACTTAGTTCAATCTGTTTCTCTCAGTCCAAAATAGCTACTTCTGCTAAGAATCTCCAGTAAATCTCCATTCCAGGGTTCATTTCTTGGGAAACCTGACCTAAGGCATATCTGAAATATCATATTTTTCTATTTTACTCAGTGCTAAACTGAAACTCAGAAAGGTGAAGCAATTTGTTTAAGAATTACAAAGTAATAAGTAATAATAATTCTAGTAAAGTTCTGTTCCATTTCAATGCCATTTGCTTTAGAAATCATGCTATTTCTTTCTTGTATTTAGCTGGGTAGTACCTTATTAATAAAAGAATCTTCAGTCTTTTAGACTTTCTTTAAAGTAAACCTCCTGAAGCTGGCAGGTGTATCAGAACATGTCACCCGCAATTTAATGCCATACAGCATGATTGGAACTTACCATGGAACTTCAGACTTACACTAAAACTCAAATGAATACTATGCCTTATTGCATTTAGTGTGCTGACTACATGGAGCGAACTACCATGTTAAATACTTAATGTCAGTCACATTCATTTATAAGATCAACATTCTCCCTTAAAGATACTGACTTTTATCTCTTAGGCCAAAATCTTTAGGGTTCTTTGGGAATGTTTTTAGCACTTTGTCTATCTAGAGTACGTTTATCACCAATAGTGACATTTTCTAGTCTTTGGTGAGAACTATTTATGAAAAGAAAGAGGAACTTTATTTGAGGGACATGAGTAAAATTAGAGAGGGGGAGAGATGAAGAGTTTACTGACATGTGGAGCTTGTAGGAAAATATGAAAGAGCTCTTTTGATATGTGTCATTTATCATTTATAAAATAGCTATTTATTTTGGACAAAGTTACTTGAAGGATGATTTTAAATCCAGGAGTTTTGCTTCTTTTTCATCTTTATAAATTGTTACTGTTATAGTGAGAGGAAGCAGAGAAGCATAAGTGATAGCTTCTACTTAGCCAGCACAGCAGGGCTTGTGGGGTCACTTTAGTAAATCTTTAGCTAATGTGACTTTGGGAGACTTTTGGATATAACTTCATCCATCCCTAGTTTGGAACTCAAAGGCATTTGTTTTACTCATGATTAAGCAAGAGCTGTGAATTGAGACAAAAAAATGCACTCTTCTGGAAAGGAATTACCTCTGAGAAGAGTTTGAAGTGTGCAAGACACAATTAGGATTCAGATAATTTCCTTCCTATGACAGTGCACTATCTTTCTCCTAAATATTTTTCATATAACATGAGACCTTTCACATTTCTATTTCCCTTTGTCTTGACTTAAATTTTTCTTATCTCCTTTACATTTTTATAACAATATGGTCATATGATATTATGTTGTATAAAAACTATTTAAGAGGAATATTGTGCACCATCATGGAAAATTAATTACTTTAATCCTAATCATGCCTGTGTTTTATGTACTTCAAACTGTTCTCACAGGTAACAACAGGTAATTCCTTTCCAGAAGGGTTCATATTTATTTCAATTGATTCCCAACTCTTACTTAGTCAATACCATATATTCTTTAGACCGAAAATTTAAATAACATTTCCAAAGATTGCTAGACTAGAGCCGTTATGAATGGATCCCATGGGATGTCAAAAGATCACGAGGACGCCTGTTGGGGGAGCCATCGGGGTACCCAACAGTGCTGGGGAGCGAGTTCCCTTCTACCTCCTAAGCCAACGGGAATGTTGAAAAACTCAGGGAATCCGATGCTGTTTTAAAAGGGCTTTACAAACACAGGTTCCAATATACAATCCAAGAGCAGGGAAAACCTCCGGACTCCGGGTTCCCAGCTAGGCCCCAGCCATATGTAAGCCAAGATGGCTGCCACCACGTGTTGAGGCTCAACAGATAGTGGAGAGGATGGAGAAGCAAAACACTAAGGGAAGCCGAAATGGCAAAAGAGGGAAAAGAGAGAGTACTTTCTTATTCCAGCTTATTTTATAGCTAGAAATCCGCCCAAACTCCCGAGCCCGGCCCATTCTGGGCTGGGCTATCTAGAGATGAAAACAGGAAAACAGCTCTATAGAAATGTAGGGACTTCAGGAGGCCTTCTTGGCTGTTTACAAGGACCCAGAGCTAATTAAAAGCCTCCTAGCAGAGCTGGGAGGAGCTATAAGCTAAATGTAACTTCCTCTGGCAGGGAGGGTCAAATGCCCTCAGGTGATTTCTCCCAGCACCTCACCTAATGTCCTGAGCCAAGATCTGCTTGAAAATGCCTTTATAGGGTAGAGAAGGGGGGTTTCTGAGATGGCATGCCTCTGTACCAAAGATTATACTAATACCAGTGAAATATTTCTCCAAGCCTTCACAAGAGTCTCGCTCTACTTCACAGTAGTTTTGTATTTTAATTGCCTTTGAGTTATCAGGGACCATGCTTGCTTCCTTGGAGGCAAACAGCGTTTCTCTCTGGGTTAATTACTTAGAGATCCAACATGACCAAGCAAACATGCTGGTAAGATCTAGCTAGTGCCACGATGATTTTGGTAGCATGAGAGAGTATTTATATCAGCCAGTACAGAATACATGGTCAGATAAACTGCCTCATTTAAACTACCCCCCTATCTACAAAGTGATCTGCAGGAGGCAATCCAGGGCAGATGCAGAGGCTTTTAGGCTTTAGGTGTCCTGCAACAGCCGCCTACCTACAAGATGGTCAGACTTCTTCGTCAAGACCCTGAATGAGCGGTTTGAGGCTCTTCGTATTCCTGAAGCAACCAAATGCCATTGGGCTACACTGGCACGTGATAAGGTCAAATGGAAACGTTTCTGGCGCCCCTCGAGTAAATCGATGAATAATGGGATGTCAAGTGATCAAGTGAATTGTGATTTCCAAAGGAAGTGTTTCTCATACAGGAATACTCGGTGACTACTTCAATAATCAGCATTGGTTTGTTTTCCATGATCTAATATGTAATATAATCAAATACCTATAGTGAAATAGTACAGTCAGTAGAGCACTTGCCTTGTATGCAGCCAACCTGAGTTTGACAGCAGCATCCCATAAGGGTCCCCAATCAATGCCAGAAGTAATTCATGGAGTGCATAGCCAGAAGTAGTCATTAAGCATTGCCAGATGTGCTCACCCCCTTCAAAGAAAAACTAGAGCTTAATTTCATAGCTGATGTATAGTTTGCAATTTTATACATAATACATGCTGTGATTTTCTAATTAATACTGATTTCTAATTACTACTGATATATATATACATATATATATATGTGTATATATGTATATATATATATATATATATATATATAAATGCTAACACATCTAAACCAATAGTTTTGGTTATTAAATTTAGGATTTAACGACAGAGACTGGCACATAAAAGAGCAAGAACAACTGGTGCTGGTGTGGTTGCAGAAAAAGGGACTCTTATCCACTGTTTGTGGGAGTGCCACCTGGTTCAGCCCTTTTGGAAAACAATATGGACATTCCTCCAAAAACTTGATATTGAGCTCCCATTTCACCCAGAAATACCACTCCTGGGATTATGCCCTGGAGACCCAAAAACACACAGCAGAAACACTATATGCACTTCTATATTCATCGCAGCTCTATTCACGATAGCCAGAATCTGGAAACAACCTAAATATTTGAGAACAGAAGACTGGCTAAAGAAACTGTGGTACGTCTACACAAAGGAATACTATGGAGCTGTAGAAAAGGTGAAGTCATGAAATTTACCTGCAAAATGGATGGATATGGAGACAATCACACTGAGTGAAATTAATCAGAAGGAAAAGGACAGATATAGAATACTGCATTCATTAATATGATATAAATATATACCAGTGTTCTACTAATTGTGGGAAATGGTAAGAACTCAGCATTGAATAAACACAAAGAGACTTACACGATAAACCCTAAATGTCTGTAGAGCAAGCCACATGTGTGAGAGAAGAGAGAAGGATACAGAGACAGAGACAGAGAGAAAGAGAGAGAGAGAAAGAGAGAGAAAGAGAGAAAAGAAAAAATCCCTGCTATAGAGGGAGGCTGGGGATGGGTAGGAGAATTGTGGGGACATTGATGGTGGGAATGGGACACTGGTGGAAGGATGGTTGCTGGAACACTGTTTGACTGAGACCCAATTATGAACATCTTTGTAATTGTATATCTCACAGTGGTATAATAAATAAATATATATGAAAAAATTAATAATTTAGAGTTTAGTATGAGTCTTTGTACAGAGTAGATCTCCAATAAATACCTCTCAATAAAAAATACATAATTAGTCAATGAGTGAATAAATGAAGGTCCTAATTTAAATAAATCTAAAGAATAAGAAATAGATTTCTGGTATATTATAACCAAAGAAAGAATTTAGTACAATTAGATTAATTAATCAGTACATTTGCTTTAATGTATAATACTGAAACTCTATATCAAAATAATTTAAGAGGCTAGACTAAGATTTGTTTCTAAAGTCTACAATGTACATAATTAGACGCTCACTCAAATAATTGTTATATAATGCAATTTGGGGGGATATTAAGATCTAAGTAATATTTTTTTTCTTTCCTAGGAAGTCATCCACGTATATTTGATTGACTAATTCAATGCTACTTGTCATTCTTATCTTATCACTGAAAATTCCTACTATCAAAATTTCTGGGCATTACTAAAACTATATATTCTACCATGAGAAGGACTAGACATTACTACATGGCCTAGCTTTTAGGAACTCTGGGAAAGGGAACAAACATTTCTAAATAATTTGGTACAATGAAAAATTTATTTATTTTTATATAATGGCTATGTTCATACTCAACAGAGAATACTTAGGTGTCGGGAGTGCGCCGGGTCCCCAACAGTGTCGGGAAGCAAGTTCCCTTCTACCTCCGAAGCCGGCGGGGAATGGATGAAGACTCAGGAATCTGATGCAGTTTTAAAAGGGCTTTACTATCACAGGTTCCAATATACAATCCAAGAGCAGGGAAAACCTCCGGACTCTGGGTTCCCAGCTAGGCCCCAGCCAGGTGTAGGCCAAGATGGCTGCCACCACGTGTTGAGGCCCAACAGAGAATGGAGAGGACAGAGAGAAGCAAAACACCAAGGGAAGCCAAAATGGCAAAAGGGGGAAAAAAGAGAGCTTCTTTCTTCTTGCAGCTTATTTTATAGCTAGAAATCCGCCCAAACTCCCCAGCCCAGCCCATTCTGGGCTGGGCTATCTAGAGATGAAAACAGGAAAATAGCTCTATAGAAATGTAGCAACTTCAGGAGACCATCGGGCTGTTTACAAGGACCCAGAGCTAATTAAAAGCCTCCTAGCAGAGCTGGGAGAAGCTATAAGCTAAATGTAACTTCCCCTGGCAGGAAGGATCAAATGCCCTCAGGTAATTTCTCCCAGCACCTCACCTAATGTCTTGAGCCAAGATCTGCCTGGAATTGCCTTTATAGGGTAGAGAAGGGGGTTTCTGAGATGGCATGTCTCTGTACCAAAGACTAATACTAATGCCAGTTAAATATTTCTCCAAGCCTTCACAAGAGTCTCGTCTACTTCACGGTAGTTTTGTATTTTAGTTGCCTTTGAGTTATCAGGGAGCCATGCTTGCTTGCTTGGAGGCAAACAGCATTTCTCTCTGGTCTAATTACTTAGAGATCCAACGTGGCCAGGCAAATATGCTGGTAAGATCTAGCTAGTCCCACGATGATTGTGGTAGCATGAGAGAATATTTATACCAGCCAGTACAGAATACATGGTCAGATAAGACTGCCACATTCAGACTACCCCCCTATCTATGAAGTGACCTGCAGGAGGCAATCCAGGGCAGATGCAGAGGCCTAGGCTTTTAGGTGTCCTGCAACAACTCCCCTGATTAGTTTACTATAAAAAATTGAAAAAGTACAAAATATTTAGTAACATATAGAAAATTAAGATAAGAAAAAACAATTCCAATTACAAAATGATAATACATGTTACTTTAGGATCCTAACTTGTGTTTGGACCCAAAGCAAAGTTCATGACAAAGTGTTTCTAGCTGTCTGATTATAACGGACTATAGTTTGCACTGTCCATAATTTGTGAGAGTCAATTTGCCATATTTTATGTAAAGTCAGGTGTCTGGAACAAAGTCTGTGGGGCTACTTCTGGAACAGCAATAGTGGTGATCATATGAGTATGAGTCTCTGGAGAGCAGCGATCAGGAACTCGTTGAATTGTCAGGAACACTGGATGGGTCTTAGGAACACTGGGACAAGAGTCTCGAGCACTGGAACAGGTGTCTGGATCAGTGGTACAGGCATCTTGCAAGGCTTCTTCAGCAAGGGAACACTGGCACCGGTAACTGTACCTGTAGCTTAATTTTAGGCGAGACAAAAACACTTTTTGAGATTAATCACAAATAGAGATTTTAAGGCTTTGGCAGGAATTCAAGAACATGAAGAAACTTCAACACCTTGTGAAAGGAAACATTAGAAAAAACTTTTTTTGCAAATTATTAAATTTTTTAGTGAGCACTGCTTTAGGAGTCTTGGAGTATTGAGCACTGTAGCGCAAGTTTACTGCATTCCAATATCTTATCCTGTGAACAGAATCATTAGAAAAACAATTTTTCATTGATTTAGCAAACTTTTTTGTAATGAGCACTGTAATCAGAGTCCAAAACCTCGTGCATCATAGAAGGAATCTGCAGCAGCCAAGTTCTTTTCCTTTAAATCTCTGAACAAAAGCATTAAAAAATTTTTATTAGTTGCAGATTTTGATATTGAGCACTATACTTGGAGTTCACCCTTTTTTCTCCTTTTTAATTTTTTTAATTTTTTTACCTGTAAACAAAACATTAGAAAACTTATTTCTAAAATCTTGACACTGAACATCATACACGGCAGTCTTTTTTTTTCTTCAAAACCTTAAAAAACTTCTTCATTAGTCATTTTTTATACATCCTTGAGGGTTATTCATTTAGGTGCTTTCACCTTTAAACACTTCAAAGCAGCAAGGAAACATTAAGACACTTACACATTAAACACTTAGAAAATATATATTTTTTATGGTACCTTCTTTTGGAGGGTTATTTAGGTGCTTTTACCTTTAAACTCACTCCAAGGCAGTTTTTTTTTTTTTAGAAAGAAAGGGGTTATCTCCACTTAAAGCATTAACAATCAACAGGCTGCAATGCAAGGTTATTTTTATTAAGGATGAACCAAGATCAACAGGCTGCAAAGCAAAATTATTGTTATTTAAGATGGACCATGTTCAACAGGCTGCAAAGCAAGATTATCATTATTAAAAAGTGAACCAATTCGGAGGTTTGAACAGTTTGCAATTTAAAATTGAGACTTTATATTGAAAGAAATTAGGTGTTTTTAAACCTGCTACCCATTTATAATTAATCTTTACTTAGGTGAATTGACTGGTTTTTGAGTCTGCATCAGTGTTTTCCAGCAGCTCTCCTTGAGACAAATTTAAGGTGAATAATGTTAAAGATACCTGTTTTTTGTTGCTTTAATAACCGAATTTTGAAAGTTTTTTTGAGCACATTTAACACTTCGTCATTAGCCATAACATTTGCCATAAATCATTCACCAAAACTATCCATTTGCCAGAAGTCGTTTGCCATAAATATCCAATCACATAACTTAATTGTCTGCAAACCTCCAGCCACGTGGGACGGAGCACAGACAAATAAAAAGCGGACAATTTAGTCCGGTTTATCTCTATGGAAAGCTGTGGTGCACATGAAGGTGGCAGGCAACTGTAGATTGAGCCTAAGGCTCTTTCCCAGCTGAATTAAATAAAGATGCCACCAAGAAATCTGACCTTTTCATTTCCTTAAACCAAAGGTCCAGGAAAGCATCTACTTTAAACTTAACAACTTGCTCTCCAGAACTTGCACTCTGCTCCCATTGGGGGAGGTGCAGTTTTATCACAAAAAATCACAAGAGTTAGCACCAGAAAAGGCCAAAATAAAGAATGGTTATGAGGAATGTTGCGAAGCTCCCAGAGCTTTGCTCTTTGACTATTAAATTTAGAACAGGAGGAACTACAAGCCTTTTGAGGCCTGGACAGGTTCGGGGAATTAACCTGTTCCTCCCTTTCCTCCTCATCAGAGTTTGTAAGTATTTTAGGGAAGCCCTCAACTTGAGATTCAGTCTCCATCAGAGGGGGCATCTCCGCCTTCGGAGGTATTAACTCCGGGCAGATTTTCAGTTTGAGAGTCTGCCTCCTCTGGAGGTTTCTTTTCTTCCTCTAGGTTACCGTTAAGCTTTAAAATCTGTTTGCTAGATTTAATTTCATGACTCTCTGAAAGAAAAGCAGGAGTTACAAAAGTCACCACTTTTACTAGCACCTGAATAAACAGGTGAAGCCAGAACAAAGAAAAAACCTCTGGGAAGTAACCCATTTTAACTCACGGTTTAGATGCTGCTCTCAGCTTCAGGAAAAGTTCTTCAACATCTCGGTGGGACCTCCAGATGCAGGGGTGCCCACCCAGGGACGCCAGATGTCGGGGAGCGCCGCCGGGGTCCCCGACAGTGTCGGGAAGCGGAGTTCCCTTCTACCTCCGAAGCCGGCGGGGAATGGATGAAGACTCAGGAATCCGATGCAGTTTTAAAAGGGCTTTACTATCACAGGTTCCAATATACAATCCAAGAGCAGGGAAAACCTCCGGACTCTGGGTTCCCAGCTAGGCCCCAGCCAGGTGTAGGCCAAGATGGCTGCCACCACGTGTTGAGGCCCAACAGAGAATGGAGAGGACGGAGAAGCAAAACACCAAGGGAAGCCGAAATGGCAAAAGGGGGAAAAAAGAGAGAGCTTCTTTCTTCTTGCAGCTTATTTTATAGCTAGAAATCCGCCCAAACTCCCCAGCCCAGCCCATTCTGGGCTGGGCTATCTAGAGATGAAAACAGGAAAATAGCTCTATAGAATTGTAGCAACTTCAGGAGACCATCTGGCTGTTTACAAGGACCCAGAGCTAATTAAAAGCCTCCTAGCAGAGCTGGGAGAAGCTATAAGCTAAATGTAACTTCCCCTGGCAGGAAGGATCAAATGCCCTCAGGTAATTTCTCCCAGCACCTCACCTAATGTCTTGAGCCAAGATCTGCCTGGAATTGCCTTTATAGGGTAGAGAAGGGGGTTTCTGAGATGGCATGTCTCTGTACCAAAGACTAATACTAATGCCAGTTAAATATTTCTCCAAGCCTTCACAAGAGTCTCGTCTACTTCACGGTAGTTTTGTATTTTAGTTGCCTTTGAGTTATCAGGGAGCCATGCTTGCTTGCTTGGAGGCAAACAGCATTTCTCTCTGGTCTAATTACTTAGAGATCCAACGTGGCCAGGCAAATATGCTGGTAAGATCTAGCTAGTCCCACGATGCTTGTGGTAGCATGAGAGAATATTTATACCAGCCAGTACAGAATACATGGTCAGATAAGACTGCCACATTCAGACTACCTCCCTATCTATGAAGTGACCTGCAGGAGGCAATCCAGGGCAGATGCAGAGGCCTAGGCTTTTAGGTGTCCTGCAACACTTAGGCATTGTATTATTAGAATACTAAGAAATATCACTAGTGGGATGTTTTGCTTTTTTAGGTATTTTTGGCTCTTGTTCTAATTATTGCTTTTTCTTTTTAAAATTTGAATTTTCTTTTATTATACCACAGTGAGATATACAGCTACAAAAGTGTTCATATTTGGGTTTCAGTCAGACAGCGTCCCAGCACCCATTTCTCTACCAGTGCTCATTTCCCACCACCAATGATGCCCTTTGGTTTCCACACTACCCCAGCCTACATCTATGGCAGGCAATTTTCACCTTTCTCTCTCTCTGTCTCCCTCTCTTTCTTTCTTCTCTTTACATTGTGGTTTCCATTACATACATTTAAATGTTATCATGTGTATCCTTTTGCCTACTTTCAATGCTCAGTTCTATGCTGGTATTATCATTTACAGTAGTTATTAATGAACTGTTCCTTTCTCTGTATTGCCTGAGGAGAGGGCACTGCTAGTTCATCCAACCTAAGAGAAAAGCATTTTATTCAAATATATGCATATATATCATTGTACATGCATATAGCATTGTTTTAGTTTATTCACTGGAAATTTTTTGTGAATATGTATGGAAATTTTATACTTTACTAACTCTGCATTTAGTCTCTTGCAGCTGGAGTGGGACTGTTGATATCACCCAAAATGCCAAAATCAGCAAATAAACAAATAATGAATAAGTAAACAAACTCTCCTCAGACTCTGAAGTGAGGCATTATTAGTCACTAACAATGGCCGGCTGCATTTGTTCTCATTTGTATGAGCAAAGTCTCTGTGTGTCCAGATAGAGCTCCAAACAATTGTCCTCAAATCAGTACCAGTTTGGCTTTACTACCAGAATGCAAATGATTTTATTTGCTGCCATTGTGTGTCAATTAAAGATAAAATGTGAGTTCCCGTTGCAATATGTTCCTACTGGCATAACATCTGGATTTTCCTAAAATTCACAAGCCAGTTTCCAAAGATATTGGCTGCTTAAATGCAGGAGGCAAGAAACTGGCTTCTCAGCTAAGCAATATAATAGCTCTGGCACTAGCAAGATAATGGCTATATTTCCATGTATTTTCTAAAATACAATGCATCTTAAAAAAATAAGGCATCTTAAATCAATTTTATTCCTCAGTCACCAAGATTCATATTTAACAAAACAATGCCCACCATTCTCTCATGCATTGTTCTACAATGTCAACTCACTTTAGATTCTACTTTAATGTATGTCTATTAACTATCCTACAATCCCATTGCTTAGCCCCCTTATTCTAATTATGCTAGCATATTTCAACAAAAATCAAATAGTTTTTCTTTCATTTTGTCCTCCAAGTAATAATTTTTATAACATATCTATATTAAATTTTATAAATAACCTTATGGCATGCTCCTACCCTCAAACTATCACTTCCAACATTAAAAATGAGGTACCCCAAGTAAATTGCACATGACTCCACGTTTCTTTGTGCACTACACTTTTCTTAAAGTGCTCTTTTCCCTATTCAATCACAATCTTCATACAGTCAAGTAGAATTATGTCAATTTATATGTATATAAATTCATATTTATAAACTATATCCATTGATTGTATTTACTTCTATATTTATGCAATTGGCTTTCATATTTGATTGCAAATAACTATAAGAGAATGTTTATTATTGGTACTAAAGTAATTATGGTTTTATTAGTGCAATTTTTGGGGTGTAATGTCACATTTGCCACAAAATTGTTACTTTTTTTGCATGGAAAAATAAACATGGCCAAAATAAAACACTCTACTAAATTGAGAAACTATTGTACACAATATATCACATAAATAGCTAACAGCTAATATATATGAAACACTCAAAGTTCAACAACAAAAGACAAATAACACCATCAAAAATGGGGAGCAGAGATGAACAGACGTTTCCCTGACAGGACATATGGACTGCCAGTAGGCATAAGAAAAACATTCTTGGCACTTGTTTTCAGGGGAAACACAAATCAAAATGACAATGAAATATAACTTCCTCCAGGTGAGAATGAGACAAATAACAAAAAGGCAAAATAACCAGTGCTGGTAGATTTGTGGTGAAAAAGTTTAAACTCTCATTCACTGTTGGTGGGGGGGTGACTGTTAGTTCATTCTATGAAAATCATTATGGAAATTTCTCTAAAAACTGAAATTCACTTTTGTCATCCACTTCATAAGTACTAGAACATTAATGAAAAATGACATGTGCACACCTTTTCCACTGATGCACTAAGTACATTAAATATAATATGGGAATAAACCAAATATCAAATGACGAATGAATATAGAATTTGTGGCATTCATACACAACGGAATATTACTCAACTATAAATAAAGATAAAAATGTTTTACATTGAGTCAATGTGAATGGTAGAGGAAGCATTACGTTAGAGAAATAAGTCAGATAATAACAAATCATCTCATTTATCTGTGTTACATAGAGTAATAAAGGAAAACAATGCTACTATCCCTCATTTTGGTTCACTCCTTTCTTTACCTTGAGAACTGGAATTCTGTGCTCATATGCTAAGAGTTGTTTTTCATCTGAATTTTTCTACCCCTTCCTCTTTGTTTCTTTAAATACCACATAAGCCTGAGATTATCCAGTATTTATCTATCTCCATCAACTTCTGTCACTTGTCACTTGTCTTCCTGTTGTTCATCAATTTGTTTGAGTGGGTGCCAGTAATGTCTCCATTCATTGGAAATAAGGGCCATTATTGCTACTGTTTTTGGCATATCCAATACACCACGGGTAGCTCGCCAGGCTCAGCCGTGGCTCTGGGTTCATTCCAGGGGCACAGGCTTTTTCTGTGTCAGACCATCAACCATCCAGGGCCGATGGGGCAGAGCCCTGGGTGTAAACAAGCCTGTCTCCTGTCTCCCTTACCTTCTGACTTATATTAAGAGAATGATGCACTTCAGCCCCATCTTTGCAGCAAAAACGAGGTTTTATCTTCCTTAGGGCTGAGTAGTACCTAATTGTTATATATATATATATATATATATATGTATATATATAATTAATTGTTATATATATAACAATTAGGTACTACTCAGCCCTAAGGAAGATATATATATATATATATATATATTTATATATATATATGTATATATATAACAATTAGGTACTACTCAGCCCTAAGGAAGATAAAACCTTGTTTTTTGCTGCAAAGATGGGGCTGAAGTGCATCATTCTTTAATTGTTATATATATAAATATATATATATATATCTTCCTTAGGGCTGAGTAGTACCTAATTGTTATATATATATGTTATATATATAACAATATAAGTTATATAGAATAGTAGTACCTATTGTTATATATATATATATAACAATAGGTACTACTCAGCCCTAAGGAAGATATATATATATATATATATAGATATATATATATATATGTGTGTGTTTTATACCACTGTCACTGTCACTGTATCACTGTATTCCCATTCATCATCGATTTGCTCGAGCGGCCACCAGTAACATCTCCATATGACCTGTCTCATGCAAGTAGAGCCCAAGGGCACCTGCTTGCTCCAGGAACATAAAGAGCCTCAAACCATTCCATCAGGTCGTGGGAATGAGGTCTATAATTGTTACTGGTATTTGGCATATATTTACCACATCTTCATCCACTCATATGTTGACACTCCGGATTTTGGGGGGTATAAGAGAGAGGTTTGGGTCAGTTATGTTCAATGTTATTCCTAATTCTGTATTCAAGAGTGATCTGTGATAGTGCTTAAGAACCATATACAGTGCCACCAGGCATTAGAACCTGAGTCAGCTGTACCTCCTGTACTATCTCTCTGACAGGTAAAATGCATTTCAATACAAATCCAGATGCTTCAACTTTCAAATACATACACATACAAATACACACATATAGATTTCTAGAATCATATATACATGCTTAATCTATACTTATCCTATACATGCATTATCACCTATACATCAGCAAATATAAGATATAGGTGACCTGACGGTTCTTGAATAAATCTTTAGAAAATAACTTTAAAGAGTAAATGCAGAAGGAACTGCCTTTTTTAAAATTACATATAGTCAAAGGAATATATGTCAGTACCAACGGAGTTTAAGCTAATCAGAGCATGAAGCTCAGTTCAGTTGATGTTGCTACAACTATAGATCAAATAATCTACATTCCACTATTGGTTGCCAAATGGAACTAGATGGTGACCAACATTAAATTTCCAACCAGTATTAAGAACTTCTGAGAAATATGTTAATGCAGGGAGAACAGTGAAGTCGAAGAGAGGTGCCTGGAGCCAGAGGTTCTTTGTCCTTTTAGCTATTTCTTTGATGCTATTGAAGGTGTTCCATGCTATTCCCTTCCTCCCTGCGCAGCTTAGGTTTTAGGTTGTTCATCATGTTGAGTTCTCGACCTAGGTACATATAACTGCTGCATTCAGAGATGTTTGTTCCTTTGAGAGTGAATGGAGCCTCTGGAACTAGTTCATTTTTCATGAACATTGTTTTGTTGAGACTCAGCTGTAGACCTATCTTTCCACAACCTTGGTCTAAGTCAGCCAGCATTTGTGCCGCTAGGCTGTTTGGTGTTATTAGAACAAAGTCAATGCAAAGCAGAGGTGGTGTAGTTGCTCAGAGACGTGGCCCCTACAAAAAGCAGGATGAGAACACTATTCAAATCTCCCAAAGAGGTATCAAAAGAGCTATGCTTGGAATATCACGCCTCACTCAAGTGAGAGAAGGAATCCAGAGTTCTGACCTCCGTCAATGATCCAGTCAGGGACGCTGTCTCGCTTTTCCAAGGCATCAAAAATCAGATGGGCTGGACGTGTAATGCGATTTGGAGGACGACCACTAGACTAGAGCCCTTACTGACTGGATCCCACGGGATTTCAAAAGATCATGTGACCGCCCACCTATAATGGTCAGACTTCTTCGTCAAGACTCTGAACAAATGGTTTGAGGCTCTTTGTATTCCTGAAGCAAGCAGATGTCATTGGGCTACACTGGCATGTGATAAGGTCAAATTGAAATGTTACTGGTGCCCACTCGAGCAAATCGATATAATGGGATGTCAAGTGAACAAGTGATTAAGTGATTAAGAACCTGGGGCTGGAGCGATAGTCCAGCAGGTAGGGTGTTTGTCTTGCACGTGGCCAGCCCATGCCGGCCTGGGTTCGATCCCGGCATCCCATATGGTCCCCCGAGCACTGCCAGGAGTAATTCCTGAGTGCAGAGCCAGGAGAAACCCCTGAGCATTGCCGGGTGAGACCCAAAAAGCAAAAAAAAAAAAAAACAAAAAAAAAACTCTGTTACCTCTCTGCTAGAATTTATACTAAACTTTCAGCTTTGTTGCTTAGTTGTTAACTTACATAAACTCATGATTATTCTAGGATTTAAATTCTTCATTTATAAAAATAACCTAATAATGTCTACTACATACCTTCATACCTTATAGAATAATTATGAAACATAAATGAATTCATTGATGGAACCCTCGCAAATAACAAATATTCAACTCATTAACACTATTATGAAAATTCCCTTATGATTTATATTCTTTTATTTTTTGCTTTTGGGTCACACCAGGCGATGCTCAGGGGTTACTCCTGGCTCTGCACTCAGGAATTAGTCCTGGCAGTGCACGGGGGACCATATGGGATGCCGGGATCGAACCTGGGCTGGCATGAGTCCGCCACGTGCAAGGCAAATGCCCTACCCGCTGGACCATCGCTCCGGCCCCATGATTTTTATTCTTTTAACTATCACTGAAGACTCTAATTTATTTTCCACAAACATAATCTCATCCTAAGGAACAAAAGGTCTTCACTCCTATGCAAAAAAATAAATAAATAAATAAATTTTTTGTTCTTTGGAGCATTATTTACAAACAATCTCACAGCCACAGGTACAAACTTGACTTGGTTATTGTGAAATCTATTGATGTTACACAAATTGCAAGGTAGTGGAAATTTATCTAGATAACACAAAACCAATGTTCAATGTCCTTTTAATTAAATTCCAATAGGTGTTTATCTATCTTCTTATCTGTCTTTGAAGTCTCCTGTAAGGTCAGAACTTTATCTAGCCATAAAAATGAAATGGGTTTTGATGACTTTAATTCAGACCACAGTAATGCCAGTTCCTTATCTCGATGAAATAGTCTTGTCTGTACATAGACTTCTAATGAGTATGGAAGCAACCTTAGTTGTATGTTCTTCAGCTATATTTTAAATATTTTTATGTCAGCTACCTGTTAAAAATAAAAATCCATGTAAGAACATATGTTTGGGAGGGAGGGGAGTATTTTGGGTACACTAGGCAGTGCTCAGGTTTGCTCCAGTATGGGACTGAATTGGATCCCCATATCGCCACATTCTAGGAAAGCACCTTAACTCCTATACTGTCTCTCCATCCCTGCATTTATATAATTTTTAAAATCAAAACAGCAATTTTTTTGGTTTTTTTTCAATTTTGAATATTTGATAAAATGTATTAGTTGTACTGATTCTATTTATAATATTTAACAGTACCATTTGAACACTTCTGAGAAAGGCAAAGAATAAAATACCTTTTAAGCACACATCATTTTTCACATTCCAAAAGAAATAGAAACATAAAATAATGTTTCCATCCATTTCTTCCTTTAGTTCTGACTAGCCACCAGGCATCATCATCCATACCTAGAATTTCACAAAGGTTAAGTTCCTTTTATTTGCTTAAACCAAAAAAAAATCTATAGAAACTTCTTCCCCTCCCATTTGATTAAACCAAATACTACCCTCTTATTCTGGGAGATCCAGTATTGCTAAAACTCATCTCTTCCTATTTTGAGATATAGTAGTACTGCTTACAGACATCAACTGCTAAATAGCCATTTGCTAGGTTGATAAAATTTGGTTTCTTTTTTTTCCTAAAGAGCAAACTCCCCTTTAAGCATGTTTGACAGTACTGTGTATAAGAATATTGCTGTTCAGGATTGCTAAGAAGTTTATTTCAAAAAAGTAGGCCTTAATGACAATCTGCATCACCATCTCAGGTGAGGCTAGTTCTCTGTCTAATATCAATAAACCAATTCCAAACTGAAGACAGAGCTCCAATAGGAGGCAGGGCCCCTCCCTCCCAGGTGGGAATCAGCAGTTTCCACAGCCAAAGTATGTAGTAATATGTCCAAACCACAGCTCCTTCCTAAGGTTTTGTTTGCTGCTCCTCATCTCATACTGAGAAAACAGCAAACAACCTCTGACTTAATCCCTTAGTTACATCTAGCAGTTTAGCTATGCAAATACCCTCTTGCCTTGTAATGTAAACTATCAATAAGTTTAAAGAGTTAATACAAAGTTTATTGCAGAGGAAAAGCATTATATTGCTCATAGACACCCAAGAAAAAGAATCATATCCTTTGTTCCTTCTTTCCAAGACTAACAAAAAATAGAAGAAAATATCTAGTCATGGATCTGTTTTCCTTTAATGACAAATAAGTAGGAAATGGTTAAATTAATCCAACAAAGGACCATAGCTATAGTGTAGTGAGTAAGTAGAGTGTTTGCCTTGCATACTGCCAACCTGAGTTTGATCTTGATATCTCATTTAGTCTGTTAAGCACTGTGAATTATAAGCCCTGGAGCACAGAGCCAGAAGTAAATCCTGAGCATCTCTGAGTGTTACCCAAAAACAAAAGAGAGACAGAAAAAGAATAAAAGGAAGGAAGGAAGGAAGGAAGGAAGGAAGGAAGGAAGGAAGGAAGGAAGGAAGGAAGGAAGGAAGGAAGGAAGGAAGGAAGGAAGGAAGGAAGGAAGGAAGGAAGGAAGGAAGGAAGGAAGGAAATGAAATTTCCACATATAGTCATTATTACTATCACAAACATGTAGATTTCTGCAGTGTAGAAATATAGACAGTTGTGAAATATAGATAAATATCCTCTAAACAACCTATACTCTTCATCCCACTCCAAACTCCTTTGTGATCCAAAATCTCTAATAAAATTAGCTTGAATCAAAAAATCATGTATGAAGAGCTGGAGAAATAACGTAGATGATAAGGCACTAGCCTTGCATAGAGTTGACACATCCATGTTTGCTCTTCTACACACATGGTCCTTGAGCAGCTGGGAGGGATCTCTGATCATAGAGCCAGGAGGAAGCCCTGAGCACTACTAGAGCGCAGGGCCCAAATCAAAGCTAATAATATATAAATATGCACAAGGTATTTGCAATCTCATTAAGGTTCTAAATGAAAATCTTTACAACTCATTTTATTCTCAAAATATCTTGAAAAGAAGTAAAGAATTTTAATGCAGTTGATGTTAATTTTATAATTGTATGCCTTGTGTCATCACACATAATATTCCATTCAAAATCATTTTTTCATAAATGCCTTTTTTGTTTTTTATTTTATTAACAGGATAGCCTAATCCCTATAGTCTTTGTTACAACTGCTCATCTGTTTTCCAAAATCTAACACTGAATTTTTTACTTAATAGAAGATAAAATAAATATTGGCATAAATCTCAAGTCTTATCCAAAAACCAACTTAAAATTGACCACAAATACAATGAACTATGATAAGAACAAAACATGAGAGCTAAAGAAAAGCTAAAATTAGTGCAAATGCTTAGAATCCTGTGTTATGTGCAAGTGTTAGAATTAATAGACTTGTCACCAAAAAGCAAAACCCACAAAAAGCAATGATTAATTGGATACTACCCAAACAAACAAAAGAATATAACCTCTTTGTGAAGTATTCTACTAAAGGTTTAAAAGATAAATTATAGACCATAAGAAAATAGTTGCAAACAACTTATTATAAAAGGATTAGAATATGGAATACATGCATATATATAATATATTTTAAGCATGTATATGTATATGTCATTGTCACTGTCACTGTCTTCCCTGCATCATCGATTTGCTCGAGTGGGCACCAGTAACATCTCCATATGACCAGTCTCATGCAAGTAGAGCCCAGGGGCACCTGCTTGCTCCAGGAACATAAAGAGCCTCAAACCATTCCATCAGGTCATGGAAATGAGGTCTATATTGTTACGCAGGTATTTGGTATATCAAATACAACACGGGTAGCTTGCCAGGCTCTGCCGTGCAGGTGGCATACTCTTGTAGTCATTTCTAAATCCAGCATTTATTGATGAACCGCATGGCGCAGCGGCCACGCGCAAGCCGGGCTGTGATAGGCTGGTCTGCTGGGTGGACTTCTGACGGAGGGGGAAGTCCGGATGTGGAAAATGGAGTCCCTCATGGAGTGTGGCATCGTCTGGCTTGTTGCGAGGCTCTGCTGGGGTGGTGGGCCAGGGCTAGAACCCGCCATCCCCTCCCGGTGCCTCATGAGCAGCTGGGCACAGGGAGAGCCAGTAGCAGCTCTGCCCCATGTCTGTGAGTCTCTATGTATATGTACATGTATATAATATATATATTTTTAAAGCATGTATACTTTATACATATAAAGTAAATACATGCATATGTATATTTTTTTAATATTTTAAAAGCACCCTAAACTCAAAAGTTAAAAGGAGCAAATTAGAACATGGACTAAAGATGTGAATAGCAACCAGGAGAGTCAAAGCAGATGTGGTATATGTGAGAGATCCAGTTCAATCCCCAGCACCAGGTCTTAGCTGTGCTAGCACCACTGATGCTCTGGTGGCTCCCAGCACTGCTGGGCCCGACAAACACTGTAATATAGGCTCATCACTCACTCTTTGGTCTTCTTGTCCCAGTATCCTGGAGTGATCTCTAGGTCCCTGAGCGTGGCTTGAAAGTTCCCTTGTGCTCCCTCACTCCCCCTTCAAAGTGGCATGTACTAACATTTCAACAACAAAAAATATATATAATGATGCAAGTGAACTTATTGAAAGCCGTATATCTTCATTATTCATTGGACAATGCGTACTGAAACTTAAGTAGGCAGGCAGACAGGGGGTTCCTGCATGGCAGTGAACTGTCGCCATTAGGCTGTCACCTTTTGGAACCAGGAATGAAGACCTGATAAGACCCCCTTAACCAACAATAGGCACTGAGGAAGCTGGATCTGCCTTCTTCCCCCAGCCCATGCCCCCCCTCACCCATCAACCTTTGATTGCCCAGCAGGAGATTCCAGAGCATTCCAGCCCAGGAAGATAAAAGCTCCTTTGGAAATCAGTCTGTGATCCCTCTCCCTCTTTGAAGCAGCCATGGTTCGTGGTTCTCCTTGAGCTTGTTACTGTCCCTTTGCTTCCTCCTTCCCCTGTCCTAAAACCTCAATAATACAATTCGTTTTTACTTCACTGCTCATCGACTCCTGAAAATTCTTTTTCTGCGAGAAAGACAAGAACTCTGAGAAAACCCTAGGTGAGGCCTAGGACTGACTTTCCTTTCCTGCAAAGAGCAATCTCTCACTCCAGCCTGAGTCTGTGGCTACCCCAGAAATCTCAGGTGGTGGGGATCAACTCACATGCCTAGAGATCAAGCGGACATCAGGTGTGGCTTTATGGCCACCCCGTGGGGCTGGTGGGGCTCAGGCCTTGCAGGGGCTCTTAGCAGATTTTATCAGTCCTAAGCCTGCCTAGCGGGTTCTGGGTGGCAGAGGCGGCTGGGGAGAAAGTGACCATCTCTCCCCCTTCTGGCCTCACATAAGCCTCCTGTTGGGCCCACCTACATCAAAATCGCCATGAACTCCCATTGTATGCATTTCTTTCCTTTTTTTTTAAGCAAGGCAAAGTAGTTTTTATTGAAGGAAATTTACTTAGAAAGACATAAGGGGAGAGAAATGAATGTGTTCACAAGAGAGGAAGGACTTGGAAAGCAAGTCAGGGGGATATATGTTCAAAAGAACACAGGCTTGAAAAAGCAAGCCTGTCAAACATTTTCTTCTTCCCTTTCTTTCTTTTTTTCATTTTTGGGTCATACCCGACAATGCAGAGGGGGTATTCCTGGCACTGCATTCAGAGATTACTCCTGGCGAGTGCTTCCAGGGACCATATAGGATGCCAAGGACCAAACCTGGGTTGACCACATGCAAGGCAAATGCCTTCCCGCCATACTATCACACTGGTCCCTGGTGCAACATTTTCTAAGCTTAAATCTTTACAGGAAAAGATATTGTCTTGTTGAAGCCAAAACGAAGTCTATGTATGCTTCCTCTACTTCCTTTATAAATTGGGTACCATTTACTCCTGGACCTTCATCAGGGATCACTCCTGACAGGTTCAGGAGACTAGGTGGGGTGCTAGTGATGGAACCTGGTTAGCTGCATACAAGGCAAATGCCTTACCCACCATACTATGGCTTCAGCCCCTAAGTAGTAATGCTTACCCAAAGCTTTTAGGCAATAAAAATAAAAAATTCCCAGGAGTGGTATGGCTGGGTCAAATGGGAGTTCAATTTCTAGTCTTTGGAGGAAAGTCCATATTGTTTTCCAGAAAGGCTGTACCAGCCGGCATTCCCACCAACAATGGATGAGTGTCCCCTTTTCCCCACATCCACGCCAGCACTTGTTGTTCTTGCTCTTTTGAATATGTGCCAGTCTCTGTGGTGTAAAGTGGTATCTCATTGTTGTTTTGATTTGCATCTCTCTGATGATTAGTGATGATGAGCATTTTTTTCATATGTTTTTTGGCCATTCAGAAGGAGCAGGGCTGGGGAAGGGGGAGGGAACCGGGGATGTTGGTGGTGGGAGATGGGCACTGGTGGAGGGACGGGTGCTGAAACACTGTATGACCAAAACCCAAACATGAACTTTTTAATTGTATATCTTTTTTATTTGTATATCTCACGGTGGTATAATAAAATACTTAAAAAAAAATAAAAAAATAAAAAAATAAAAATTTACCATGTTACCAAACTACAATAAAAATTAAAACAGAAAATGGTGCTGCCCAGTTTTCCCAACACCACTTATTGAAGAGGCTTTCCTTACTCCATTTTAGACTCGTTGCACCTTTATCAAAGATTAAATGATCATGTGTTTGAGGTTGGGTGTCAGGATACTCAATTTATAAAATTTGCCTACAAATGGATGGACATGGAGAAGATTATGTTGAGCGAAATTAGCCAGAAGGAGAGAGAGAGAGTTACAGAATGACTGCATTTATCTGCATAACATAAATATATAGGTACATATTATGATACCAATATCCAAGGTCAAGTGAAACATACATCAGGAGGTCCTGTCAAAGGTGGAAATTATCACAAACGTGTGGGAGTCAGAGGCTAGGTAAGACAGAAAATGGAACAGTGTGCTAACAATTGTGAGGGTACTAATGCCAACCTAGAACTGAGCATTAAATAGAGGCAAAAAGGATACACATGACAACCCTTTAATGTATGTTCTGTAATCCATAGTCTGGAGAGGAAGGAAAAGAGAAAGATAGAAAAATGGAAAGAAATGAAGAACCTGCCATGGAGGAGGGCTGGGGGAGGGGGGAGGGAACCGGGGGGCCGGCTTGGTGGTGGGAGATGGGCACTGGTGGCGGGATGGGTGCTGCTACACTGTATGACCAAAACCCAAATATGAACTTTTTAATTGTATATCTTTGTAATTGTAAAAATAAAAAAATTAAAAAAAAAAAAAACAGAAAATGGGTGCTGGAAAATGCTCATCGTCACTAATCATCAGAGAGATGCAAATCAAAACAACAATGAGATATCACCTCACACCACAGAGAATGGCCCATATCCAAAGGAGGGTAAAAGCAACAAGTGCTGGGTGGATGCGGGGGAAAAGGGGGACTCTCATCCATTGTTGGTGGGAATGTCAACTTGTACAATCTTTCTGGAAAACAATATGGACATTCCTCCAAAGACTAGAAATTGAGCTCCCCTTTGACCCAGTCATACCACTCCTGGGAATATACCCTGGGAAGCCAAAAAACACACAGCGGAAACACAATCGCACTTTTTATTTTCATAGCAGCACTATTCACAATAGCCAGAACCTGGAAACAACCAGTATGCCCCAGAACTGATGACTGGATAAAGAAACTGTGGTACATCTACACAATGGAATACTATGCAGCTGTCAGGAAAAATGAAGTTATGAAATTTGCCTACAAATGGATGGACATGGAAAGAATCATGTTGAGTGAAATTAGTCAGAAGGAAAGAGAGAGACATAGAATGACTGCATTTATTTGCATGACATAAATATACCAGGTGATCTTACCAAAAGTGGAAATTGCCACAAGCGTGTGGGGAGTCAGAGGTTAGGTAAGATAGAGAAGGGAACATGTGTGAATAAATGTCAAACGGTCTGATACCAACATAGAACTGAGCATTAAATACAGACAAAAAGATGCAAATGATGGCTTCTAAGTGTACATAGTGCAACCTACAATGTGTAGAAGAAGGAGGAGAGAGAGAGAGGGAGAGAGAGAGAGAGGAGATAAAGAACCTGCCATTTAGGCAGGGACGTGGGAGGGGGAGGGAATTGGGGACATGGGTGGTGGGTGATGGGCACTGGTGGAGGGCAGGGTGCTGGAACACTGTGTGACCCAAACCTCCAAGCGTGAACAACGTTGTAATTGTATATCTGATGGTAGTATAGTAAAATGTTAAAAAAAGAAAACAAAAGATCATAAAAAAAATTAAAACCAAAAAATGTAATAATATCATGTTTAATGAAGATGTAGAGAAACCTTGAGTACCAAAACATTGCTGGGATGGAAATATAAATGGCTGCAACACTATGGGAAATAGTTATAGAGTTTGTAAAACATAAAAACATGTAACTTATCTGACTTATAAATTTTATTCCCAAGAACTTGTCCCATAGGAATCAAGAATTATTTGCATACAAAAATTTGAATAT